>SZWC01004942.1:118022-133508 GCA_023375785.1 Penium margaritaceum
TCATCTTGATGAAGACTCTCTCTCATCTCCTCTAAGCATGCCCATTGGCCCCACACCAACGTCGCCTCGGGTCTGTGCTCTAGCTTCTCAATCCGGCCCAGCCTCCACATCCATTTTCTCATCCATTGCCAGCCTAGCCTCCAGTCTTTGTTGGGCGCATAACACTCCAGCTGCCGTTGTTGTTCCATCTTCTCCTCATCGATGGACCCCGTCCTTTGGCTCTCCCATATACTATCGGACAATACTCTCCTACTACTATTTGCTCGATTGGTCTCACGACGGTGGTAATCTTCACGGTGAGTACCTTGATGGCGCTACTCTAGATGACTGTTTTTGCGCTAAGCATGGTCTTGAGCAGACCCTGTAAGAGCTGCTTCGTCTTTGTGACAAGGATGGTGTGGATTTGTTGACCACTCCTTNAGGACTTGGATTGTTGATTGAAGATCTATCCATCACATGAATTATTGATGTACCTTTGTTTATCTCTGTCTGTTCAATCTGTCCACTTTTCTCCCTCCATGTACAGTAAGTTACGACCTCTCTAGGGCATATGTGTTATCTGTTTTAATGGTGTGGACTTCTTCTTGCGGGGTGCAATGTATCCTCATTGCTTGGAAGTCAGCCTGCTGTTTGTAACCACCCTTGATGACCAGGACATGGGCTTCATGTCCAGCTTTAGGTTCGGCACTGTCTCTCTGCAATCGGCTGGCCACGTTGTGGTCTAGGTTTTTTGCTGTGTTTTCCCACTTTGTGTTACTCTTTGTTTTCCATTGTATTCCACTACCCCTACTTTTGTTGAGTTTGATCGGTCATTTCCGGTAGTCACATGCGTGTTTTTCATTGTCGCTTGTGCCACCTTCACTCAGCTTTCACTGGCCGGATTCTTTGCATCCGACCTGCCTATGGTCTTGATGCTCCATGTTTTCCACTACCTTGTCCTGTTACATACCTTAACTTCACTGTGGAAAATATGCATTGCTCGCCCTTATCAACTTATCATCATATTAGTTCCCACCCTCTGGAGTTTGTGCATGCGGATGTCATGCGGATGCGGAGCCTTTGCCTCTCAAATTCATCTGGGGCCTCGGCCACTTTGTTCTCTATTTTATTGGTGTTTCTTCTCATGTTTGCGCTACATCAGGAAATCAACGTTTATGAAAGCATCACAGTCTTGGCTCAGGAATACCAAAATGACGAGCCAAGTGTATGACATTGTATTGGTAATCCTTCTCAAACTGAGGGTACAAAAACCGACCTCAGTTTTTGTACCCTCAGCCTATTTATGGGCCTATGATTGCTTTCCTGCACCCAAGGGCTCGGAACTCACCACCCTTGATGACTAATGAGTCTCAATGTGCAATCAAGTTCTTTGTCTCTTGCCATGTTGCTGCTTGCTTTTCTTCTAGCAGTATTTCTCTATTAGCAGATGAGCTGACCATTTCTTGTACATGTCATGAGACTACTGAATCTTCTATTTGAAAGAAGTCGATGCACGAGGAACTCACAGGACTTCACCAGTATGATATCTTACTTTCCAGTCACAAGACTGTCCTAGCACATTCAATGTTTTGTCACAAACTGGATCTTTGTTGATCAAGTGAGAGAAATAAGGTACATCTGACTGCAAAAGGGTCCTATCACATCCATTGGGTCAACAAGACCTTCACGCCCGTCATACGTTATGCCACTGAGCACACTCTACTCTGTCTTGTGGTTGAGTATTTCTAGGAGCTTCAGGAGATGGATGCCAACACCTTCATGCATGGTCCAATCCTTGGGCTTTACAGACATTAAAAAAATATGGTGACTTCTCATGGAAGGTACGGTAGTCTGAAACTGTCTCCTTGCTGCGACAGAATGGTGTTATTTCCAAGACTGACTAGGTGGGGAACAGTTGTGCTCATTGGAGTTGGATTTTATTCTGAGTCCTGTACCCTCACCCATTTTAATCATTATTGTTTACGCAATGATTTCCAGTTACCTCCCCTAGTCCCTCAATTGTATAGAATTTCAAGGCTCATGTGAAGTCTTCTTCCAAAAAGAAGAAGCCTTTCCTCAATCCAGTCTTCCCTGAAGATTGAGTGCAACCAGCAGTGGCGTTCATTACAAGTCGACTTGGTTGTGTACATGCATAATCTAGGGGAGTACTTTCCTTTACCCAAGTACTCATTCCGTCTTATTTGAAGCACATGAATGTACCGGTTGAAGTACTAGAATGTTTTTTGACATGTAAAATCTGGGGAAAGGAGGCTGATGTGAGTGAGTTTCATCGTGTAAACGACTCACTTATGTACCTTGCGACGATGACGTGAGGGGATTTTGTGTTCACCATCAACTACTTGGCATAGTTCTCTCAGTGAACTTATGAAAGGTATTTATAGGAAGCATTTGTGTAGCATGTTATGCCCTCTTTACCGTGTGTACCGAGTTTTGTTATGGAGCATACCCATAAAGAGTTCTTAATGGCTACGATTATGGTGACTGTGCACATGACACACGCTTACAGTTGCTCAGGATACATCTTCTTGGCAGGTGGCACTTCTGTGCCATAAATAACGGGGAGCAAGATTGCATCATCCATTGTTTCAGTCTCCGCTCTGGTACGTGTGGAAGATTCCAGTTATGTTGCACTCTGTAGCGATGGTATGTGCCCAAAATTTACATCTCACTACGTTACAGCCTACCCACATCCCTCCATCTGCCCCTCCAGAATTCCCTTCATTTCCATCCTCCCCCACTCTCTGACTCCCTCCCTGATGTCTTCCCTCCCTTCACATACACCCCCTCCCCGGCCTCACTCTCCCTTTGTCCCCTCCCCCCTCAACCTGCTCCCCTTCTGCTTATATCCATCCCTCCCTCTGTCTATATGATCTCTACCAATCTACCCTTCCTTATCTAGACCTTGGACTTACTCTCAGGACAGAAATGAAGGAATTTCTTTTCTTGGCAGTTTTCCCCACATTCAGCCTTCCATGCTCAGTCAATATTTTGCACCTCCTTCCACTTTACAGCACAGTGTCTGGAGGAGAATGGCCAGATTCTTTCCTTTTCTTACATGATTGGAAACTGCAAAAACTGTTTGCTTTGTATTCCACGCCAAATTACATTAATCATGTTGGCAAGTGGCTGACATATCCGTCTTCCCCTACGCCGATGGTGACCAATGAGACCATTTTCCCCTTTTGTCGAACGAGGCTATTCATAATGCCACAACTTTCTGGTTAGTTTGGGGAATGGCCAGTGCCTAGGTAGAAGAGGGGAGGAGGGGGGGGGGGGGGGGGGGGGGGGGGGGGGGGGGGGGGGGATCACGCAAGGTTCCACCTCCAACGCAAGATGGAATAGGGCTTCCAACCCTGAGTCTGAAACAGTGTTGAAGACAGAAGGCGGCATATTTTATTCCCTGCTATATGACAAGAGGGGATGAGTTATGTACAAAAATGTTCATTTTGTGATTCCCCTTCAAATTGGTGTGGTATTTAGATTTATCCGTGACCCCCATCCCCCTCCCTCTCTCCAAATACCGATGGTGTTCTGGAGATATGTTTGTGGGAGTGTTTTTAGTGGATGTTTATTGAGTTTACAAATTTTAACACAGTAACCTTCTACATTTGTCCCTTCCTTGGTAAATCTCTCTAAAGTTGTGTACTTTTTTGGAATCGCATCTCAGAAACTGCACAATACATGGCCGAAATACACTTTTTTTCATGGGGAGAGGAGGACTTTACGTATGATGAATCCCTTTCTGATCTCCTCACCTCCCATCCACACTGGAAATGTATTTGGCGGGTGCAAGTGGGTGTGTACCTCCCGGATATTGTGAAATGTACACAAATGTAAACATCACAATGTCAAAATTGATCTGAATCTGGTCTTGTCAATCTGAATCTGGTTTTCCCTCCCCCCTCTCCAATCCTCCCTAAATGGTGAATGTGTGTCCGGGGAATTTATGTCCATGTGTGTATGGTGCACACATGCATGACCGATCACCTCCCCCCTAAAACTGTGGATCGACAAGTGTATTGGGAATTGAACATATCAGTGAACATTGACTTCTAACTGGTACATACTAAGTATTATCCACAAAGACTTGTAAAAGGAATGTCTGATTGGCCTGTAGTGAGATGAATTGATGTTAATGATTTCTGAAAAATGTATGCATGCAGGAATACACTCTTTGATACACCACTTGTCGAGTGTATGGATTTAGAGTGATTAACCATGACTCGGTGCACATGTCAAACTCAGGTAGAAGTTGTGGAGCAGTTAGAAAATTGGGGAATGGGAATCTTGATCCATCCGCACTTAGTTGAAAGTGTGCTTCAATTACAACTTTTGGAAATTCTTTATGTGTTTGTACAAGTGCGGATACAAGAATGAGGCATGTTTAGGATTTGGTGAGCTGCACGTGTTTCTCCATGTTGTGAGTGGCTACTATATGAGCTCCACCGGGAAGATGGGGTATTTCAATGACATCAATGCACTTCTTTGAAAATTTCTAACACCATCAAGAAGTCAAAGAAATATTACCAAAAGATTGATAAAATTAGTGATTCTTTCTTTCAACACTTATGGTAAGTGGGCTTACCTGTCAAAACCTTATAGAACGGAATAACGGAGGCCAAAAAACACATGGTCGATCGGCAAAAAAAATTGAGAGGTCTTGTGCGGTGAACCACGAATGTCAGGATAGAAATACCAATACTCATGACTCGTATATGTCAGGGGCGTAACACTTTCCCCGTTCTTAGCCGCAACATTTTGCCACATTCCGAGACGTGCAAACATTTTATGTAAATTAACTGTCAAACTGCTGACGGATGTCCTATAGGTTGTCGTAGAGCTTCAAGTTATTATGTGATATCTCAAGATACTCTGTCATTCTGTCTTGTCATTGATGTCCAAGGATGTCTCCGACCTCGGACTCTCTGCCCTCGTCCACTCCCATACGTGATGGTGGAGGTATGCCTCCGCTAGGAAAGTATGCGCTTGGGTCGTGCATTAGGTTGAGAGTGCTCATGTAGATTACCCAATGGATAGCCCTATTGTCGGATAGCAGAGCATGGTGAGAACAGGTGTCCACATCTCCTTGGTAGTAAAAAAATACCATCACTTAAATCCGAGCTTCATGTAGTCCTTTTTCTTCAAACTTGGCGTTCACTAGATTGAATAGAACGCAATCACCAACGTGGAACTTGGTGTCCATTCGATGTTTGTCTGCAGCCTGCTCTATAACTGCTTGAAACTTCCCAAGCGTTTGACGTGGTGAGTCCAATCTGATGCAGAATTCTGGCTGCTAGATGTTGAACCCCGATCTGATGTTTCAACTTTGACAACATTGAGGGGTTGCGAATAGTTTTTCATGAACCACCTCAAAAGGTACTTTTCTGGTTGCAGCAAAGACTCGGATTTGTACGCAAGCTTGGTGGTCGATAGCTTGACCACCCAGTTAGTTCCAATTGAACCGTACAATTTTCAAAGTAATGTTTGATCGTTTGATTGCTTCGCTCTGTCTGCCCGTGAGTCTGAGGATAGAACGCTATCGATAGCACAATTAAACTGCCATGCCCGTTGATCAGCTCCTATCATAATCTAGCCTTGTACCTCCCATCTCTTTTGCCAAGGATGGAGGAGGGGACACTGTGTAATGAGACGATGTTGTTGATGTATTCATGATGTTTCCTTTGTGGTGGCCGTTGTCGTAGTAAGGATGAGGTAGAAAGTCTTTGCTAACGGCTCAACGGACACAAGAACAAGGTCAAACCCTTCCGTTGTCATAGGAAGACCCGTCACGTAGTCCATGGGGATGTCCAACCATGGCTCCTTCACTAACAGTGGTGGTTTTTCCTTTAAAAACTCCTATTTAGTCTTTACATCCAGCTAATGAGCCATCTTGTTGCTCATGAAACTGTGAGAGGCCTCCCTATCCAGGTACATCTGTACGGTTTTGCATGTTTTGCGAACTCTCAGTTGAATCCATATCAGTATAGCTGGTTGGTCATTCTTTTACTCCTCGCATACATCTTGGATCTCAAGAACCCTCATCGATGGTGTTATTAGTTTTTCAGATGAATGGTCAGTGGTGCAAGTTTTGTAGATCAGACAGGAGCTTCTGCCTTCTGCCATTCATGGAATCCAAGGTTTTCAGTGTCTTCCTCCCCTTCGTGGTCTGCTGATGCTTCTTTTGGCATTAGAGCAATGTGTGGCCCAAAATCCTTCATTTCCAGATCAACCAGTGGTCTTATTGATGAACAACTGCGATTTGCATTGGGGCAAAGGCTTCAGCCACATGTGAATTTCTGTCACCACAATAAGAATTGTAAACTTGGTTTCGCCAATCACTAGATTCCTATGTCTAATCAATGTAGTTGTTGTTTTCGATGTGATCAATTGCTATGATAAATTACAAAAGGTCTTCCTGAGAAGATGCATGGAAGCTTCCTCGCGGCACAGCCGCCGACTAGGCGTCAGTACCTGGTCAAACGGTGACGACAGTCACAAGTCGTGCACACAACGGCAAGGGTCTGGCTAGGAGACACAAGGCAAAGTGTCATAATTCTTCAATAGCATTTACAAAGAGAAATGACAAATGACAGGTCCATGGCATAAGTACCTGCAGCGGCGCACGGAGGGGGTCGCATGCGGCAGTACAAGATCTGTCCTAAAACCGGCCCAAAACCACTGTTTTGGCCGTAACTATGTGCAGACATGTCAGAACGCTACGCCGTCTGAACCTAGACGTGCAAGATCAAAAGCCGGACACTACCACTGGTCACATGCATGCATCTAGCATCAAACGGTGGACACACAATGCAAAAAACATGCAAATCGGGCCCACGGCCAGTCCACCGATAAACTCTTGCATGCTGCAGAAAAACTGCAAGAGGTCCCGGGTAGCGTCCACAGCTCTGGAACAGTCGTCAGTCAGCTCCAAGCTTGTAGTCTGCCACCAGATGATGCACCGGTACCACCAGGGTCCGCATCAGGGATCTACACGAGTATGGACACGACCAAGTGGTCACAGTAAACTCTAGAGGTCAATAGGAACGTCACAAATCACAACACTCCCCCATGACCCGATGGTACGCATGTCCATACACGTGCCGCACTGAGACGAGTACAAGAACCAGTGCAAGGACAAATGTGACACGGACACGGACACACCCCACACTCAACCACTCTCAGGCAAGGGGCAAACTCCAACAGAACGAATGGCCATAAGGAACGTTTTGCGTGCTAGTGCCTTCATCAAGAAGTCGGTACGCTGCATGTTAGTGCCAACCCAAATGACGGAGATCACGTGTCCCTCCACCAGATCACGCACAAAGTGATGCTCATTTGTAATGTGCTTTGTGCGAGCATGAAAGACACCAGAGTTCTCCGCAATTGCAAGAGCACTCTCATTATCGCAACAAAGCACAATGGCGGGTATTGACTGGCCAAGCTCAAGGAACAGGCACTGCAGCCATACCGCCTCAGCAACCCCTGCACCCAGAGCAACGTACTCTGCCTGCGATGAGCTACATCCAATGCAACCCTACTTCCCGCTGCGCTAGGACACAACGGTCCCACCGAGCAGGATCACGTAACCGGTGCGACTGCGTCCATCTGGGCTCTAGGCCCAGTCGCTGTCGGTGTAGCCGTCAAGGACCACCGAACACTACCGACGAAAGTAGAGTCCAAGGTATGGTATGGAGACCACGTACCATACCACTTGCACAACGGCGTGAAGGGATCTAGCGCGTGGAGCCTGCAAGAACTCGACAAGGAGGTTGACGGTAAATGCAGTGTCAGGACGTGTGGTAGGGGCTAGGTACATCAGAGATACGATGAAACGGAGGTACAGGGTCACATCCACTGTCCCCCCCCCCAACTGTGTGGGATCGATCACCTTCAGAGCATCCTGCCCTTCAGGCGTGAGAGGTGTAGAAGCCGTGGGCACTGTGCCGAGGAGGTCGTTGAAGCGATCCCCCACAACACGTGCATATCGGGCATGATGCAGTAGTAGAGTGCGATGTCTACGATCTCGCACGATCTCCATGCCAAGAAACACCGCTGCAGGACCAAGGTCCTTCATCCTGTAGGCAGTCTGGAGGACAGCCTTGGCCTCCTTCACAGCCTCCAGTGAAGGAGTTGCGATCAGAAGATCGTCGACATAGACTAGGATGGCGGTGAATCACTCAAGCGTCCGTTGGATCAAAAGAGAGAGATCTGCCTCGCTTTGTACATATCCCGCAAGAGTCATGGTGCTAGTGACCTCCTCGTTCCAACACCAAGGAGACTACTTAAGGCTGTACAAGGACTTGCGCAACTGGCAGACCTTGTCACTGTCCTCAAAGCTGGGTGGCTGAGCCAAGCAAAATCTCCTCTTTCAGAGAGCCATGGAGGAACACAGTGTTCACATCCATCTGGTGCAGTCCCCAGTCATGCTGAGCCACTATACCGAACAGAGCTGGAGTTGAGGTCATGCAATGGACAGGGGCAAAGGTGTCAATGTACTCGATGCCATCAACCTGAGAGTACCCCTTGACAAGCAAGTGAGCCTTGTGGCATTCTAGTGAGCCATCTTGCTTCAATTTCTTGCAAAAGACCCACTTGACATGAATAGCCTTACTCCCAGGTGGAAGGTCGACTAGCTCATAAACTCCGTGCTCTCGGATGGCGCGAAGCACATCCTCGCACGCAGCACACCAAGCATCAGCATCTTGTGATGAGAGAACTTCCCTCAGTGTTCTCGATTCAGGCGCCATAAAAGGAGAGGTCTGCGTGGCAAGAGCGCATGCCTCAGTGCTATGTCTGACGACCACAAGATTGGCTGCTGCATCACAAGCGATATGAAACTTGCAAGTGACGAGGTCGTGCCCTACGGGACACGCTGGATGTACCTCCGTCTACTTAGTGGGGACACTCAGGCCTAAGGCCTTTGTGCCGGGATCACCACTCGCGATGCTACGAACGGAGCGCCAGTGCAGGACCAGACACTCGCTGAGCTCCAGAGTCCATGGTCAAAGACGACCGCTAGGCTCACGGGACTAACCCGGGCTCGAGGGGCGCACCTCAGGCTTAGGAACAAGCACAATCGCAGCTAGGGAGGGCTAGGGCATGGGAGCTGGTGATGACATGCGAGGAGATGCGGGTCTGAGAGACACGGGGCTCGGTGTGACAGTAGGAGAAGGTGAGGCAGGTCCACGTACAGCGACAAGAGTGCCGGCGGACACAGGCATGGTCACAGGAGTACACACAGATACAGGTTCATGGACACATGCAGGATGCAAGGGGACAAGGGTAGAAGCCGGCGAAGCCTGAGAGTTCTCTGGACCAACAACGATGATCGCTGGGTCATTAAGAGCTGGAGAAGTGGAGGGAGCTCAAACGAACACATGAGCCTGGCGAGCGCTGCTTGCAGGCGTAGACTCCCACATCCTTTGAGAAACCTCACACGTAGGAACATATGTGACGGACAACGACGTGATCGAAGTCAGATCACGATAGGTGAGGGACTCAAAGAAGAGCTTGTCGCGTGACTCAACAATGCGGCGACGAGCATGGTCCCAAAAACGCCAGGCCACGAAGGCACACAAACAGCCTCGCGGTGAGACCTTGGACCCCTTATGGTCCTCGGTGTACCACACAGAAGCCAAGGGTCCCCAAACACGGGCGAGGCGCAGGTCAGCACGGTGGCCAAACCAGAGCTCATGCGGTGTGATGTGGTCCGAAGAGGACCGTGCGGGAGGCGGTTCCAGACCCAAGTCTTGTAGGCAAAGCCTTCAAAAGCGAAGGACTCCGGAAGACCACACTCGGACCTCATAGCGCGAACCGCATCCTCCATAGTGCGGTTCCAGTGCTCAGAAACACCGCTCTACTGAGGAGTTGCCGGAACGGAGACCTGGTGAAAACATCCTGTGCTCGGCGAAGAAGCTGTCCATCTCGCCAAGGAACTCGCCGCGATCTGAGCTGAAGGTGTTCAGTGTGAGGCAGGACTGACGTGCTCCCATCACTAGCTTGAGGTGAACCGCGAGAGCGGTGTCACTCTTCTAGTGTAGGCTGTAGACCCACCGCATCCGGGTGAAGTCATCAATCAGGGTCAGGCCATATCGACCCCGATCGGACAGAGACTCGATAGGAAGGGGACCAAGAACCTCCGAATGGACAAACTCGAGAGGGCAAAGTGTGCGTGCACGGGAGTCAGGGTAGGTGCAACGATGCATCTTACCTTGAGCGTAGAAGATACAGTCGGTCTTTGGCGGTTTCTCGAAAGAAGCCGCCTCAAGATCGAGGGAGGGCTGTGTCCGAATGATCTTCGACACAGTTTCAGAGCCTGCATGACACAGGCGGCGACAAAGCAATCGCTGGTGCTCAGGAGACAGAACACTAGTGACAAAAATACAAGCAAAAGGGGAGGGGGAGCAAGGAGCATCAGTCTGAGAGGCTCGATACAGGTCATCTTCAACACAAGCACGAAGAACAACGATACGAGTGTCAATAGCAATCACAGTCGCAGACTCTACAGTGTGGTCCACAGAGGTCCCATCAGTGTACAGGCACGTACAAAAAGCAAACTGAGCTCAAGGTCAGGCACAAAAAGCACCTCGAAAAGATACAGGACCATCAAAACACACAACCCCAACACCCTGGACTGGCAAAGACTGACCAGAACCTGTGCGGACGGAACGAACAGACGCAACAGGACCGAGAAAAATGCAATCACTGCGACGACAGGTCATGTGATGAGTGGCACCAAAATCGATGATCCAAGTGCCACAGGAATCACGACAAGAGGACGTCACTGTACAATGGGCAATGGAACACTCGGCCTCAGACGAACGCTAGGCAGCAGGTGGGGAGGAAGAACGAAGGGTACGAAGGTGTGACTCGTGAATCCAGTCCATACAGTCAGGCCCATTGTCATCACATGCCAACTGTGCCCCCCCACACCAATCATCCCGAGCCACAAGAAAAGACGAACAGACAGTCTATGAACCACACGGCTGTGACAACACACTTGCACCTCCCTGAAAGTGAAGTGCCAGAAGGTGTCGGAGCTCGGCGATGGTGCGGTCATGTGGTTCTCAGTCGCCGTTGGTCGTCGGTGGTGAAGCGGGAACTGTTGTGGTCGTGGTCGCCGCACACCCAGAGGATGTGCTGCTCGATGTAGACCCTAGTGCGTGTGCAACCTGGAGCGCGCGAGTCATCCGCGCCCAATCGAGCGGCTGCTGGCACTCGGTGTAGCCATGGGTGCCTCCATAGTTGTAGTAGTGAACGGAGCGTCCGCTACTACTGCCCGATGACGGCTGCTGTTGCTACTTCTGCTGGCCCGAGCTGCACCTCTGTCGCCCCTTCTTCCCCTATGCTACTGCTGCGACACCCTGTGTCAGAGACTGTGTAATCGGGGTGGAAGGGGAGGAGGAGGATGTGCTAGAGGATGGAGGATTCTGCAAGAGGGGCGTCGCAGGTGATGCAATGACTGCTGCAGCAATGGAGGTCTCCTCATGAGCCATGGCTGCCTCACGGACGGAAGTCACTTGGAGGAAGAGCTAGTGCGCCCAGGGAAGAAGCTGCAGTAAGGCTGAAAAAGGCTCAACCATGGCGTTGCTGTACCTCGTGAAGATTTCTGTGTGCTCAAGGCAAACTCAGAGAATGATTGTGCAGAGAGCCCACAGCTGTGTACCTCCTGAGGTCCCAATGCGCGTGTAAATGCGCATGGCACGTCGCTAGTAGTCGGCTATAGGCTTGGCAGGCCCTTGATGAAGGGACTAAAAGGCACAGATGTGCGTTGCGCGGGTGGCGTGTGTTCGTGCAGCAAGCAGGGACAATGGTAGGTCCCAGTCCCCGCGTGGATCAGCACCCGTGCCTGTGCCCGCCTCGCCAAGGAAGGAGCAGAAGTCGACGACGGTCTCGCCCGGCATGGCGTAGTGAAGTCCGCGCATCGCCTTAGCCACTGTCAACACCTGTGCTTGGTCCGTAGTCTGATACGGACTGTGGTAGTAGGACCACACGCCCTCTGAAAAGGCCCAAACCTGGAAGAGGATCTCCCAGCAGTCAAAGCCGTCCTCACTGACATATCGTGTGGACGGTATCTGGAAGTCTGGGGTTGTGGCTCCGTAAGGAGAAAAACCACAGGCTAGGAAGGACGAGGGATGGGAAAGACGCCGGGAAGACGGAAGTCGCTGGGGTGGAGGTCAGGCGACGATCGAAAGTGGGAAAGGCCAGATGTGTGTGGGGGCCAAGAGCTCGTCTAAAGCTGGAAAAGACGCTCCTGAAACACACGAATCTCGTGCTCGAGGGAGTCACCCTCCATTCCTGGCATGTCTGGATCCTCGTCCCAACGATCAAGAGGTGGCGGGTCAGCTCCAGCTCCTGTCTCCGGTGGTGGAATTGACTGTTGTGTAGAGGGTGTACCCCCGGCCACTCCCTCAGAGGTCTGTCGTGGAGTCGTGGAATGACCTCGAAGATCGGTGAGCGTATGGATGACGTCAGTCTGCTCCCGCTGCAAGCAACGCATCTCGTCCTGCTGGCTCCGCAGGTCCTCAATACCCTGCGAGCATGGGCTCATGACCCCAAAGGAGGAAGAAGAGAGATCTAGTACCCTTTTTCCTTTATAGTCGTACGGAGCCATGTCGCCACTCATTATGGGCCGAGACGGCAACGTGTTCAAATTGCAGAAATGTGAGCGTTTCTCGAAGAGTTGACACGCTAGAAACCTTTGAGCCTCCGACCAAAGATTTCACAAAGGCAAGTGCTGACATCAGCAAGAAGTTGCTTACGTTAGCATGACCTGATGACGTCAGCAAGGAAAAATGCTGAAATGAGCTTGCCTTCCCCCCCCCTTTTTTTGTCAACCTTTGCGATTGCTTCGCGAGTAAGCGACCACTCTGCAGCAGCCGCGCGGAAGCTGCACAGCAGCTTCCGCATAACTGCTGCTACTGTTGTTGCGGTGTCAGCTGCAATAGCAGCCGCACGATTGTGTGCGGAGCGGCCGCCTGGCGGCTGCGTGCACAGCTGTGGAAGTAGCTACGCATTCCTACAACTTCTGCACGCTGTGGCTGCTACATGCTACTGCCGCCACCGCGCTCTGCAGCCGTTGCTGCTGCTCCGCTGGTGCTGCCGTTGTTGTTGCTGTTGCGCTACTTTTGTGCTGCTACCGCCGTTTTTGTTGCCGCTGCTGCTGCACTTCTGATGTGTTGTTAACGCCACGTGCTGCTTTTGTACTGCTACCGTCGCACGCTGCTTTCACTACGTGTTGCTTCTGTGCTGGTGCCGCCGCACGCTGTTGCCGCCGCAATTGCGGCCTTACTGTTGCTACTGCTTAATGTTGCTGCTGTTGCATGTGCTAATGTTCGCAGCTGCTGGGGACTGCAGTCTACTACAGCTGTTGCCTACTGCCGCCAGCGGTGGCTGTTGATGTAGTCTCACGTGGTGATGATTAGCCACATCGACGGCGATCGGATGTCGTCGTCGATAGGTCCCTGTGGATCTGCTACAGCGGTGACTCTCACTGTTGCTCCTCTGCTACGTCTTTGCTACGCAGCTTGGTGAGAACTGTCTCACCACTCTGATACCATGAGAAGATGTGTGGAAGCTTTCTAGCGACACAGGCGCCGACTAGGCGTAAGTGCCTGGTCAGACGGCGACGATAGTCAGAAGTCGTGCACACAACGGCAAGGGCCTGGCTAAGAGACACAAGGCAAAGTGTCAAAATGCTTCAATAGCATGTGCAGAGAGAAATGACAAATGACAGGTCCATGGCATAAGTACCTGCCGCGGCGCACGACGGGTGTCGTACGTGGCAGTGCAAGATCTGTCCTAAAACAGGTCCAAAACCACTGTTTTGGCCGTATCTCTGCCGTTACGTTACGACGTCTGAACCTAGACGTGCAGGATCAAAAGTTGGACGCTACCACTAGTCACATGCATGCATCCGGCATCCAACGGTAGAAACACAATGCAAAAACATGCAAATCGGGCCGACAGCCAGTCCACCGATGAACTCTTGCGTGCTGTAAAAGAACTACAAGAGGTCCTGGGTAGCGTCCAGAGCTCTGGAACGGTCGTCGGTCAGCTCCAAGCTGTTAGTCCGCCACTAGATGACGCAAGGGTACCACTAGGGTCCGCAGGAGGGATTTGCACGAGTATGGACACGGCCGGATAGTCATAGTAAACTGTACAAGTCGATAAGAACGTCACAAATCACAACACTTCCTAGACGTCAAATACTTTAGTCTACTACTATATGTCATGCTTGAAACTGTTGTTGTACTTTGTTTAACAAAGTTTATGGCGGATGGTCACTTTCACTAAAGATTTTACGTGTGTGGTCCAGCACAAGATTTGCCGTGAGAGTATTCGCTGTCATTCCGTTTGCCATGAAGCTTATTGCTACTACCGCTTGGGCCAATTGGATACCATCATTTTTTTATGTCCCTTTGCAGCATACGTGTTTTCCGTATTATGATGCTCATTGTTGAATGTGTGCACTGGTGTGACCATTGTCGTTGTGAGATACACTAGTTTTGTTGATGGATAAGACATGCAGAACACTTGTTTGAGGTTGTTGAGATGAGTGAAATCATCACAGGCTAGTGCAGCACCATTGCCCTCTTAAACCATGTGTTGTGCCAAAAGGTGAGAAGACATGGTGAGAAGGTAGAAGTGGAGAAAGAGACGCTTTGGGGAAATTGGACAGTTTAAATTAAGTTGGACACTTTGGGATTCGTGACGCTTTGGGGAAATCGGACACTTAAAATTAAGTTGGACACTTTGGAATTCGTGACAAATCCCTTGAAGAAAATCTGTTAAGAAGTCAAGGGGATTGGAGAGTATCAAGGTCCAGTTGATTAAAGTACGATGTAACACATTTGACAAAACCCTTGGCCGAGTACGCCAAAGTGCAAGGTGACCGACCCACAAGCCATCCCGTCTCCGCGCCCACAATCCCAAGTGACTTTGCTCGAGCCACGTGGCTCCTTCGACCGGTTAGCCTGGCATTATCGCACTACACACCCCCCACCACGAGTGAGCCACCTCAGCATCTCCAGTAATCTCGATGTGGGATTCTAGCCCTAGAGCTATGTTACCAATGTAACAGGTTTGACGAAATCCTTGGCCGATCAGCCCCAAATCGCGGTGCTTGAGGGTATCTGACCCTCAAGCCATCCCGCCTCACCGCCGACAGTCCTAAGTGACCCTACTCGAGCCACGTTACTCGTTCCACCGGGTGGCGTGCCACTACCACGCTTCACATAGTGCTATGAAGAAATCACCCGTAATGGCTGGAAAAATAAATGCGGTTTGCGATGCTTTTGTCAACCATTGTGGTATGTGGTTTAAGTTGTCAAAGCGTTCGAAAACGGAACGTCGGAGTTTGGGGCATGGGGCCAAAATGCCCTTGGCCGACCGGCATTGGGCCAAAAATGCAAAGAAAGAGATAAAAATTCGTTGAGTTTATGATTTTGTGTACATGTGAGACATAACAGTTTATGCGTAAAAAAG
>SZWC01004943.1:6289-33789 GCA_023375785.1 Penium margaritaceum
ACGCACGCACGCACGCACGCACGCACGCACGCACACACACACACACACACAGACACACACACACACACACACACACACACACACACACGCACAGATACACACAGACAAGCACAGATACACACAGACAAGTCACCGGCCGTTTAGCTGGTTCACCAGCCAAGGTTAAGCTTTGGCCACAGTGCCTCTTGCTGGGTGGAAAACTATCCATAAACTCCAACTCACTCCAACGTGAAAAATGTCCAACTCCAACGTGAAAAATGTCCAACTCCAACGTGAAAAATGTCCAACTCCAACGTGAAAATTGTCCAACTACAAACGTGAAAACTGTCCAACTCCAACGTTTATTTTGTCCAACTCCAATGTGAAAATTGTCCGACTGCAACGTGAAGATTGTCCAACTCCAACGTATGTTTTGTCCAACTCCAACGTGAAAATTGTCCGACTGCAACGTGAATGACTTCTTTCTAGTCTGTCGACGCTCTGTCTCTCCAGCGCCACTCAGTGCCTTCCTTCCTCACCTTTCGTCGCGTCACAGCTGACACCCTTACTACTCTGCCACTGCTGCTGTTGCTGCTGCGGTTGCAGCTCTTTTGCTTTAGCTGCCGCTTCTGCTGATGCTGCGGCTGCAACTGTGTCGCTTCTGCTGCTTCTGCTGTTACTGCTGCTACTGCTGCTGCTATCGCCGACGCCGCGGCCGCAGCTGTTTTTGCTATTGTTGCTGCTCCTGCTGCTGCTGCTGTTGCTGCTGTTGCTGCTGCTGCTGCTGCTGCCTGCTGTACGTGTGCGCAGCGTACAGTGCAAACGGAAACTTGAGAGGCGCTGCGGATGTTCGGCACGGAGTCGGGGACTCTCCCGCGGTGATTGTGGCCGGCCTCCGTCGCCCGCTCTCACGGCGCGGAGTGGGCGTGGAGACGAAGGGAGGGAGGTGATCGAAGTACGTGAGCTGCACATGCCAGCGTGCATGAGTTCGCTGTTTCGAAGGTCGTGAAAACTCATCCCGTTGCACAAATCACAAATCAGCAGGAGAAAAACGTTCAGGCCCGCACGGAATGCCACTGGTGCGCTGGAGGAAACAGGCAGAACAAAACAAAGACCGAGGCTTGTCGGCGTGAGGCGAGGAGTCGACCAATGAAAGGAGAGGGCAGTGACTCGATGGCATGCCGGCTGTCATACGCTGCAGCAGGTTCCACCGATCCTTCGCGGTGCCGGAATGGAAATACATTTTGCGATGAGGCCTTTGAGAACACTTCCATCATTTGAGGCAGCACGAGTCTCCTCCACAAATCTAGCCGATTTCGACCTATTCAGACTTGCTGCAAACAACTGTGGCGAAAAAATCAAGGGTTACTATACGCGATACCAGAATAGAAGAAATATAACTCATTCATCAATTGTCGGGAGAAAATTAACTTAACTACCCATCAGCCGTCGCTACCGCCACGCCAGTAACAAAGAAAACAGACAAAATGCATGGCGAGACCACATGCCATGCGCTGACGACGCATGATATGTGGCGCCGTCAGCTAGTATCACAAACCCCTTCATTCATGGGTTTGTGATACTAGTAAGGGGAGGTTTGTTGAGAGTTTGAGGGGGGTTCGAGTCTCCCCATGCGTTGAAAGGAAACCTGCAATGATCCGCTACCGCAAGGCCCAACAGGAGCCCGCACAAAAACACAACCCTAAAACCTCAAATGTAATTGGGAGTATGGTTGAAATGGGGTTTGTGTGTTCAAATAATAGGTTTGCATTTACAGGAAATTATCCGAAACGAAAGAAGGGCGTTTTCACTCGATCACGAGGGAGCCATGGCCGCTTTGCTTTTTTTTGCCACGCAAACCCCCCTCTTCAATGTAGGGTTTTATGATTGGTGCGAGCTCCGCCCGCGCCAAACGTACAAAACCCTACATCAAAGTGGGGGATTTGCCTGACCCAAAAAAAACAACGCGATCATTGCTCCCTCGCAATTCTCGCATGGGAGCAATGTCAGCATGCAGGATTTTTTCATGCTCGCCCGTCAACGCATGCCACAAGCGAGCATGATTTTTGACTGGGCTTTTGAATTTCTTTTTGCCGCTACGGGGCAAATCAGAGTCACACTTTGCATTTCATGGGTATCTCAACTATTTGGCCCAAAAATCAAATACATCACCAAGCTTTAGAATTATCCTCAAAATTCTATCCAACAAACCAATATCAAAGGCTCAAACGACCAAAACATTTGTCTAATCCCTTACCCAATTCTCATCCTTTGACTTTATGAGGATAAACACACCACATTACCCCTTAAGTCAAGAAAATCACATGAAAAACACTATCAAACCTCAAAACATTACTTTAACATTTTACAAGGATAGTTGCATCATTACAAATCTGAAAACATTATCCATATAAGAATTCAATTCTTTTAGTTCATTTATTGTTCTGATTTTGAAAAAGAAACTATCTTCATCTAGGCATATGTAATGAAAAAAATTATTGAGATGAAATTAAAGATAATCAAAAAATTCTACACAACTCAAGTATAACATAAATTAGTGGAAACCATACATTTAAACTTGATTCAACGAATACTCTATCTGCAAAATATACATAACGAAATTAAAAATGAAGAAAGAATGGTTTTCATAAGTACAAAATGAAGGTCTTAGTACATTTCAATTGTCTAGTAATGATCAAAAACGAAATTGTAAATAATTGAACTATGATTATGTTGCAAAGGGTTTAACAACATCGTAATTGATTGCCATCTTATTCTTTTATGTATTTTAAAAATATAAGGTCAGGTTTTAGTGTCATTTTTCCAATGCTAATCTTTCAATTAAACATGGCTAACTAAAACTCTGCACGAAAACAACATTCTCACATAATTTTAATTGCTATTTTCTATCTATGATAATATTTTTTCAATAATTATTAACATTTCACATTGAAAATACATAAATACAAGATCTTTGTTGAAGGTCACCTTCTACTGCACGCACAATTAAGCTAAACTTTATATAACTAGCACCAAGTACAATGCCATACATGCCATTCACAACAACAATTCTTTACTACGTTTAAGGCCGAGTTGTTTTTGGCAAAAACAACTCGGCCACATCAACAACCACGCCATGTAGATAGTGCACAAGAACAACCAATTCAATGATCTTGATATCAAGGAAAAGGGTGTTAAGGACCATTTATGACCAATCACCCTCAAATCATCCACTTGTTTTCTAGTATACATTGTAAACCGTACTAAGAGACAACTTCCAAGAACAACACAAACCCCATGTTCACCGGATTGCAACTTCTAGGACATACACATACCCCACGTACACAAAAAGGCACCTTACAAGAAACCACATTACTTGACCAGTGCCCCCATACACTCACCACATACAACTCCCCCCTCCCTCCCCCTTGACCCCCCTTGCCCAAATTCACTTACATATTTGAATCACGGCATATTACACTAGTGTGCATTTAGCACACATCTCCTGATAAAATCCCTCCATGCACTCACCACATAGAATTCCCCCTCTCCTTCACTTCCCTTTCTCCCCTCCCACAATCACTTGTATGTCTAAATCACAACATTATACACCATTATACTTTTTTCACCCATGTCCACAAACACTCCTCCCATACACTCAGCACATACACCCCCCCCCCCACATTCACTTACACATCTCAATCACAACATTACACACTTGTGTACAATTCACACCCATCACCCCATACACTCCCCCCATACACTCACCACATACACCCCCCCCCCCACATTCACTTACACATCTCAATCACAACATTACACACTTGTGTACAATTCACACCCATCACCCCATACACTCCCCCTATACACTCACCATCTAGAACCCCCCCTAAGTCCCCCCACACTCACATGCACATGTGAATTAAAACATTATACAAGTGTAAATTTAGTACCCATATCCACATACACTCTCCCTATACACTCACCACATACACCCCCCCCTCGCGCCACATTCACCTTCATATCAGAATCATATGAATACATTTTAGTGTACACTTAGAACTTATTATTCCTTACACTCACCTCATACAATCACCATATAGAACCCCCCCCTCCTGCTCCCCACATTCACTTGCACATGTGAACCACAGCATTATACACTAGTTTAAGTTTACCACACATCTCCCCATACACTCCCTACATACACTAGTGTATATTCTTGTGATTCACATATGCAAGTGAATGAGGGGAGCAAGGGGGGGGGGGGTCTATGTACTGAGTTTCTGAGGGGAGTGTATGGGGTGATGCGTGTTGAATTTACACTCATGTTTAGTGCCATCATTCTGATGTGCAAGTTAATGTGGGGGGAGGGGGGGTTGTTGGTGGTCAGTGCATGAGGGGAGTGTATGTGGATATGGGTGCTAAACAAATAGTAGAGTGTGATGTTATGACTCAAATGTACAGTTGAATGGAGGAGAAGGGAGGAAGTGAAGGAAATGTTGTATGTGGTGAGTGTATATCACCTTCCAAGACATGCACATACTTCACGTACCTTAAAAAGCACATTCCAAGAAATCACATTACTTCACTCACACCCCCCATCAACTCAGCACATACAACACTCCCCCCCAAACTCACTTGCACATATGAATTACAACAATATACACTAATGTACATTTAGTACCCATCTCCAAATATACTCCTCCCAAACACTCACCACATAAAACCCCCCCTCTCCCCACATTCACTTGCACATGTGAATCACAGCAGTATACACTAGTGTATGCTTAGAATCCATCTCCACATACACTCCCTCCATACACTTACCATATACAACCCTACCTCCCCCCTTACATTGACATACACTCATCTATATCACATTTGGATTTCCACCATCAAATTTGGATTTCCTCCATCCACGACAAGATGGATGATGTTTTGGATAACTTCACCACCATGCATTTTGATCCTTTCATCTCAATGAGCACATTGTTGCAAGAGAGTGAAACCCTAAAAGAAGCGATGTATGTCACGCATGTTACAAGACACTAGCCTTGAATCAAGTGAATGGTCATAACGTTTTGCATATAGCTCTCAAATAATGTGAACAACTTTATACCCATGTGACTTGACCAGATACTTGGTCCCTTTTCACGACATTGATGACTAAAAATGTCTTCAACTACGTAGTCGTATCACTATGCAATGGATTATGAGGGAGGGGTGCAACATCTCTGCTAGGTAAGTGCTTCTTGTGGAGAAAGTTGTGCTCTAACTTGTAGATGTGGATAAAAGGTAGAACAATATGCTCCGAGGAAAGAAAAGCATATTTGAAACACGTTTTTACATTTACATAATTATGAACGGCCTTGATCACTAGTTTTAGAGATTTTATAGGTCTTGTTTTCAGAATTTCATGTTCATGAAACTCAGAATGGTGTGGCAAAAATTTTCTTGCATGTGACCGCAACATCCTTCTTACTTCATAGCTGTTGATGTGTTTTTGAGGGTAAAATTCTTAAGGAATACAACTATTGAATGTTGACCCTACGAACATTTCTCCTCCTTTGAATTCCATCCAGAGTGGCCGAACGTTTTTCCTACCAACTAGAACAAAATTTCAACAATTTTAATGTACTTAGCCGAGTTGAAAAACAGAATTCTATGTAGTAGTGAAAATCCAACTAAACTCATGCTTTGGGATTATATTAGATTCAATAGCACTTGTTACAAAACCTAATGAGTCCACTTAGCCCATTTGTCAATTCTAGGATGGACAATCATCCATAGCTTCAACAACTCAAAAATGTATCATCAATTCGATTCTGAAATGGTTAGTGAAGCAAATGTCTTTGTTTTTAGTGAGGGCAAATGCCATGACTTGTCTTTGAACAATGCAATGGAGTAATCTTTGTGCTATTACCTCCACATTTTCATGGGTTTTCACCATATGTAGTGAACCATTTTCATTTTATCCACCACCATGAAGAGGGCATCATAGCCCTTGATAGTGGCAAGCAATCTCATAACAATGTCTATGCTAATGTCAACCCATAGCTTTGTCTCAAAAGGAAGATGTTGGATTTGGCCTCTTTTTATGAGATTGATGTTCCTGACATGCCTCACACAGGTTGCAGAAAGCTACCATATTATTGTCTATCCTTTCCCATAAACAACTTTTTTCAGCTTCTTTGCATCTTTTTCTCATCAATGTCTCTCCCCAGACGAAAGCAATGGAAATCATAAAGTAGCATCCATTGTAATATCTTGTTTCGAGGTATGATAACCAAGTGAGTGAATCATATAGGCTAGAAGGGGTCTTCAAACTACAAATTGGTCATATATCCATAGCCGTTTGTACGAAAAACATAAAGTTATGTTATTTTTTTATAATTGGTGTGATGTTCTTAGTCATCATGTATTCTTGCTGACTCAAAGCATCATAATAAATTGTTTTTCAGGGTCGATACAAAATGTTGTGGACAAACCTGGAATCAAGGAACATCATCCATTGATACTTTTTTGTGGGTTGGATTTTCAATGGGCCTTAAACATTTTTGGGTTTACTGTTTAGTGTGTTTCATGCATTGTTCAAGTTCTAAGCTGTAGTGTAATTTTTTTAGTTTGTCAAAATGAACGAGCACCTCTTCTTCATGCACCATATAGTTGGGTTAAGCCTTACCTATAGTAATGTGAGATTTGTATGACCCATTCATCTCCACCCTCATTGTCTTCGAGGAAAATGGGTACAAATGCCTGATCAAACATTTTAATGGCAATGACGTGCTTCACTATTTGATACATCCATGCTCATGCTAGAATTCAAGTTGGATATTTACTCAAAGTGTTTAGACCTTCTTGTTTGTTCTCACCGAATTTCACTTAGGGCTTTAGTGAGTGAGTTTGAGCAAAGGTGCTATGATTTAGGAATTTCCATAACACATTGATGGTAGTAAGAAAGAATTGTAAAATTCTTGGAAGCCCAAAACGTTTGTTCAAATCGAATTCTCAGTGATTGCCTCAATATTCATGGTCTATGATGATAAGTCATATACTGCTGATGCAATCCAAAAACACAATAAAATGGGGATTTAACTTGTGCGTAGGGCATATAATCCAAAACTTACCTTTCATTAAAACCAAAAAATCGTTTTGGTGATTTAAATGTGCTCCTTTCTGATGGCATTGTACATGTGCATGTCTTCTACATACAAAATGAAAGAAGACATTGTGGTTGATGTAAAAATGTTCAAATCACCTCCATGAATGTTGCTAAAACATTTATGAGTCCAAACAATGTAAGTGTAAACTCGCACTTTTTATTCCCTGTGTAGAAAATCTGAATTTCCTTATCCCATACATGAATAACCATACATAATGCACTTAATACCATGCACATTAGAGGGGTAAGTGGTACATGATGGTCATGCACTTAAGACAATGCACATCCCATTCAGTCCGAACCTCTTTCTCACAAAAGGTATAAGTACGGCTTCAAGATATGTGAATATCCTAAGAGACATCTCAAGCACATCAACATCATACTCTTTTCGTACAGTCACCTCCTGGTTGCTCAACTTAGAAATTCCCTTTACCATCAATCTATTGATTAATTTCATGTCTATATGGTGATCCACATTACGTTTCTAACTTATCACTCATGGAATTTTGTTTAGAGAACCCCTTTAATATTCTCAATGAGAAACCTTAACTACTCCAAAATAGCATAGATGTTTTGACATGTTAAAAATGACAGAAATGTCATAAAATATGAAATAACAGTTGGATCGGTTTGCAAAGCCAAAAAGTGTATAGTCCTTCATTGAAACATTCTTTTAACACCCACTGATGTTTCTCCAAACCCTAGCTTACATACTATATGGTTCCTTCGAGGTTTGTTAAAAGATCTTACATCAAATAGTTTGCATGCAGTTTTACAATGTGTAAAACCCTTTGAGTTACACTCATAATAGTACCTGAGGTTATCTGTCTATGTACTCCTCATCAAACATTACAATCTCATGATCCCTCATTTGTAGAAATCTGATCCATGGAATAAGAGAATCGGTCTAAGGTGAAATTCTTCATTGGTTAAGAAATCAATTGTCTTATCTTCATATTTTTTGTCATGTTTTGGGCAAAGTTTTGTCTCCTTTTTGACAGGAAGATGTATTTTTTAGGATGCATACAAGATGTTTCCTAGCTTTGTGCACGTCAAATAGAGGCATTCGTGACGTGAAAAAAAAGGTAGAACTACCGTAAGTGAGAACATTTTCACTTATCATGACTACTCTTTATCACGATTCGAATCTCAAAACAATGAATTCTTACATCTAAGCATTATAGTCAACATTGCAGATGTAATTGGCTATTTTAGTTATTTGCCAAATGTCATTTTGGATGCCATTTATTACTACATGTTGTTTTTAAAGAAGAAATGAATTTTGCTACGAATGAGATGGTTTTGGAAGATTATTTTTAACAACTTAAGATGTTATTTGTCAAGCTAAGACTACTAATGGGGTTGTTCTAGCCTATACTATGTGTAAAACAACTAGTTCATTGTTTCAAAGTGAGCGAATGTGATTCATGTACTGGTATTCTAGTTCTTCTAGGTTTAAACGTTTTGTGCCATGTCCTAATCATCTATCGGAGCAATATAATGCATGTGTTAGACCAAGTTCAGCAGATCAAACAGTCACCAAGGTAGCAAATTCCAAAACGGAGCCCAGTGGGAGGGATTTTCTGCATGGACCATCTTAAAAACCAGGAAAAAAATGCATGCATTAGACGATGTGAGGTTGATTTCATGAAGCGTTTATGAGGCTTTTCAAGTCTTCCTTTGCTGTTTTATGACCTTTAAATCAAACCACCAACTCAAATTTGTGCCAAGTAAAAGCAAAGGTGCGAGGTCAATTATCTTTTTAACGTTCAGGAACCTACAGCTTGTGAAGCACACCTCCAAAATCTTCACCCACATCTTGATCATTTGTCCCTTCAAGTGCTCAAAGTGAAACTGTTTAAGGAGTGCTCGTCAAATTCAATGTTCACTTGACAATTGAATGTTTTTCTTAGTAAGTATTTATTCAAATTCATGCATTTTCCATAGCTCCTCCATACTGTCATTGAGTTGCTAGAGTAGATGGATGCTAAGCCTTTTGAGTCCCTATAATTTTGTATAGGTCTCTGATGATGAAAGCCTTCTGGATTTTGCCTCTCATCATGTCACACATCAAATTGAAGAGATATAATGGGGTAAAAATGTCCGCTGAACTTTAAGGACGTACCACTTGCTTAACTAACAAGGTCGTTAATATTGTGACATTCAATACAAAAGATGATTTTTTTGTCTTGTTAATTCAAATAACGATGTTGTTCAAGCACCATTTGATCCTTCATCATTAGAGTTTACGTTGTTTTGTGCTTATTGCGGTGGGGTGCACTTACTTTGTTCATTGTTGTCCCAACAGAGTTTGCAAACTTCTTAATGATGGAGATTCCTTCTAACACTTGTTCATGGTTATTACCTTGTAGTCAATGATTTTCAAGACCATTCAATACGGCTATGATGTGTGAAACGTAGTTACATTAAATGGGTGGGGTGTGTAGGAATACACAATTTGATGAAATGGACGAATGCGTAATAAGAATGAAGAATTTTTTTTTGTTTTGATGACAATTAAAAATCTCATGTACAATGAAAATTCAAGGGTTAATGTATAACAAAAATAATGATAATGAGGCATGCGTTTTGTTGTCAACACTCAAGCTATGCATTTTTTGTGTTGTCTCACCATGCATGGTCACATTGAGAAACTCCATCAGGAAGTCATGAAGCTTTGAGAATATTGAGGCATTGTTTATGTACATTTATAAATGTTGATGCGTTGACTAAACTATTCCAAAACATCAATAAGGTTTCATACCGTTTTCAACAATTCTAGAAGGGAGTCAAAGTTAGGAGAACTTTGAGAAACACAACACTTTAAGTCAAGGAGTTTCCAAAATTGCCTATGGCCTATCAGGGCAAAAATTCTAAAGATAAACTAGAAGTGAGCGATAAAGATAAGGACATAAATGCTTTCACACAATGTTTGAGAGAAAAAATTGTGTATGTCTACAAAGGACAAATTGACATGTGAAAATGGAAATTTCCGATGAGAAAGCAACAAGTATACGGGTGAATAAGGCAAGGCAAGTCCAGTGCTATCTTGCCAGCTAAAGAAGGAAACTATTAGTGAGAAAAATCAACCCTTCTAAAAAGCCTTCAAGTAGTAATATCATGGACCATAATGAAGAAAAATGCTTCATTAAATTCTAATTCAGGACCTTGCGACCATTTCCCCCATAATCATAAGTCAAATTACCCCACGAACACTGATTATTACTTGAGATGGCCAAGTTGAGCCGATTGACGAGTGATGAGCAAAACATGAGGCATTCGGCTAATCGGCAATGAGCCATCAAAAAATGCTCATTGTACGCTTCAAAGGGCATGGATACGTAATCCCTTTACCAAGGAAGTCGTGGTCAAGAAAGTTTGCAATTTTATGTTTTAAATGAAAATGATATCTTAGCCAAATTTTTTTCGTACCATGCTAAACTGTCTCATTTTTATACAATCATACAATCATTTCAATCCTGCAATATAGCACAAAAACATTTCTAATACTTTTACAGGCATGCAAATCAACTCATAAAAAAGCAAACCAGAAAATTCACTGCAAAAATGTTCAGTTGTGAAAAGGAACACAAAATCATCCACTATGCATAGCCCATGTTGTGTGGCCTCAAACCCTCACAAACGTTTTGTGGCAGTTTTACTCTTTAATAGTTGTTTCTCTCTCCAAAAGCAAGGTCAAGTAAGTCAAGCTATGGTTTGAAAGTGCGTCTAACTCCCTTACTGAAAGTATGCATTGAGCAAGGACATTCGCAACACTAGTAGTTTTACTATGCGAAGTGAGACTGGGTCGAATTTTTTTTGTGATCTTATATGGAAGGATGCAAACAAGTAACACACAAAATTGTCCATTTAGATTCATTCCACACAGGAAAAAAAGTGTGTTCCAAAACTTGCCGCCAAAGATCTTGTTCATACAAAAAATTGAGATACACATTTTAAGCATTATTTTAAGTATTGGAACATTTTGAAAAAGAAACAGATTTTACAAAGTGTGCAGGCCACACAATTTTCAATGCTTGAATGCCACGTTGTTACCCAAAACAAATCATAAGTGGTGGATAGGTAAAGGGTGCAACGCAAAACACATTGTGAGAATTTGGGAAACTTGAATAATTTATAATGAATGGTAAGTGTACTCCGATGGCAAGTGTCAAAACGATCTAACACATATGTGCAATTGTCAAGTTATATATGAAATGTAGTTGAGGTCGTTGAGTCGATTGTCAAACGAAGCCTATAGAGTCGAATCGTGACTGCTGAAATTGAGAAGCTGCGCCACGAAATCAGTGGCGTTTGAAGATTGACAATGAAGATGCAGGCGCATCTTCACAAACCTTGACATTGAACATTGCATGAAGAAGTTGACCAAAAGGTCATGACACCTATACCGCCAATTCTTCAAAATGGTCGAAGTTGCAAAACATACAAGAAGGATTGAAAGATATCGAGGGTAGTACTCTAATTCACCCTCAACCATTGGATTGAAAATCGAGGTCGTTCTATGATGTGGGCTATTCGTGTAACAACATACATGCCCACTATGAGAGATTAGGGTCATGTGGATGTATGGTACATAAGATTGCCCCCTTTTTAGCAACAACGTCCAGGTGCTCATATAATTGTGGCTTGCTGACAGCGGTAAGGTACGTTGACCATGTAATGAATGTCGCGAAGGCTGTCATAGGGTTCGCACATGTGATGCGGGATGCTATAAAAGTGCCACTTGATACGATGTCTTGTATTTCATCCATGTCATCTATGTCCAAGGATGTACTTAATGACATACTTTGTGTCTTCGTTCACTTGCATAGGTGGAGGGCGAGGTACACCCTTTTTAAGGAAGTTTTATCCTCGGTCCCAGAATTGAATCTAGTAATATGGAACACCAAGTGAACCTACATAGTGTCTAAAATATTCACTCATGCATCCATAGGAATTTGCAATTGCTTAAACTTAAAGGATTCCAACCATGAATGTTTCAGCTTCCAATAGTGGAGTTTGAAGAGTTGGATGTTTTCCTACCTTAGGAGAACCTTATCAATTGTGGCAAAGAAATCCTCATTTCAATGGCAAACAACTACTTGTTTCATAACTACTTTTGTATTCATGGGTAAAGTCTTATTTCACCCTAGATGGTGGAGTTGTCACGGTGTGAAACATTACAAATGGGAATGATGACTTGGCTTTGCAGACCAACCGCTGTAACGAGAGGTTTTCCATATGCCATTCTGAACAGAGTTTTACCCATTGTAGTGGAGATTGCCAAATTCTATTCAATTTCAATGGTTGAACGTTGTGCTTCCTAATTCATCCATTGTGGTTAGCAATGCTTTGAAAGTAGTTCTTGGAGCTTTTGATTGCTCCACTTTGTTTAGAAGTCAGTTTAAAGGTGAAACTTTGTTCAAAGCTACATCGAAGAACCAAAACAATAAAAACATTTATGACCAAAATAGCTAATGAATCAACCCTTTTATAAATTGTGATTGTTCTTAGCATGCTATGTAGTTGTGTGATGTAGTTTAGAAAAATTGTGTTACTCCTTTGGTAGTGACCGTGGTCATTGTCCAAATCAAGTGAGACATTTTGGAAAACTTGTTCACAACCAGAAGGATTAGGTCAAATCCTACGGGTGTGATGAGCAGAATAGTGTCAAAGCATGGAGATTTCAGTATACGGCTCCATTGGAATATGAAGCGCCTGTAGTAGTCTGGGTGTCCTCGTGCAACAAGGGTTTTTTTGTTGACACATGTCAAAAGGTTTGTGAAAGTTGACCATTTTAGATTACATCGGCTCCCACCAATAGTTCTTAATCAGCTTCTTGGATGTCTTGACACAAAGTGCATCAAAAAATTCCAACTCAATCAGTTTCCTGACCTTCCTTCAGTAGCATGCAACACATTTCATTGTCTAGAGATATCACCACATGGTGCGTGAATAATTGGGGCCAAAGGGGTGCATCATAGGCTAATGTTTTCTTATCAAATCGATGATACATGTGCTAACATCATATGAACAACCACTTAAGGTATTAGTATTGCTATATTCAAAGTGTCATTACCTTAGCCATTACCTCCTTTTGGCGACTGAATGCGTTTGTGGAATTGGTTTGGGTCAATTGATATTAAAAATCTTACTCCAACCGAGACTTTACAAACTCCATAGATCGAGTTTCACATAAACTGAGGTTCAACTCTGTCTTCAAATATTTTGGTGCATGTTGATCAGTGGGTATGACGCATCGAAAACGTTAAAGGTAGCACCACCATGTCCTAAATGTGTGTACGACCGCCATCTCCTTCTCATGTACGACGTAGTTTGGTTCAGGTCCTAGCGACTATTGTGACATGTATGCAACTCGTTGCTCTCTGTTCCCATGATCTTATATGAGAAATACATGTTTGGCTTGATGAGAGGTATTTGCATCTATGATGTAGTCGACCGTTAGACCTGCTTATTGTAGGCATGACGTCCATGTTCAAGAATATTTCAAAGAAGTGAACACTTCTTGCTTGTTGTTTCCCCACCACCACTTGTTCTCTTATTCAGTGAAGTACTAAGATTTGCGCGTAATCCCATACAAAACATTGGTAGTAGCTTTAGAAGCAAAGAATAACTTGAAAGCCTTGAACATTAGTTGGATCAACCAATCAGTCACTGTTACCACTTTTTCCGAATCCGTGATGATTGGTCCAACCTTCAGGATGTCACCATCATAATTTATCACACATGAACCAAAGTCACACTTGTAGAGTTAGAAAAAATAAATCCCTTCGTAAAACCTTGAAAACTATATCGGGAAGTCAAACATGCTCCTTTTGGGTGCAGTTGTACACTAGGATTTTGTTGAGGTTTACTACAATGAAATAGGGAAGAGGTCAAAAGTGTTGTTCACTACCAACATGAACAATGTCAAGGCATTCTCAACTCCAAAATGGCATGAATGTGAACTTAAAATGCCCATAGCATGTTAAAATATCATCAATGAATGTCAGTATTTGCCACACAAGTTTGATGATAACCGCTACTTCGGTCAATTATGGTAAGATTTCAAGCCACCCGGATTTGTTCGAAACCCATGTGTGCATATGAAAAAGGGTAGCGTTTTTCTATGGTAGCATTGTTGAATGGATGATGGTCCACAACCATTCACATTTCATGTGCCTATAATACTAGTGCGTTGTATGGTGGCATGGATGGATGGATGAACCCTTGACAAAGCATCTTATCGAGTTGCTTTCTTAACTCATTAGCTCAAAGTCACTCATGCGATTGGCCCCTTGAACTTTGAATCTATTTCCCTATTTCTGTTTGATGCAAAGGTCAATGTTCTCTTAGTGTGGCAGAGTTTTCAAGAGTACATCAAGGAGTATGTTCACAAAAGCTCCAATGAGAGGTGTAAACTCCTTGAGAATCATTGTGAAATTTTTTTATGTCGAGGAGGCTCATGACTCTGATGAGACAATTAATGAGGTGTACGAGCGCTTGTCTTTTGATTCCTTCATTGGCTCATGATGTACGAGCCATGCATGAGCGCCTTGTTGGATAGAATGCTTGGCCACATTCATTCGTATCAACTATACAGGTTGTCGCTACATGGTTGCTCTATCCCACTATATTTTGTCCATCCCTACAACTTCCATGGTCCTCTTCCGCACCACGTGAAAAAATTGTCCTTGAGTAACATTCATTTCCGTGTAAACTTCACAAATTTTCATGTTAATCTACAAATCATGCAAGCATAGTTAGCCTCATTGAATAATAGTTTTTTGAAAACTCATTCAACATGACATCCAAACTCTAACACCCTGCAAGTCTCCAAATTACAGTCGTAGTGGTTGTAGCAATCTACATACATGTCATCTCTTGTTGAAGTTGTTTTTTTAATGCATTCCTCGTTTTCTCTGTAAACCTAGCTTGTAAACCATGTTATTGCTTACAAAACTATAAGAAGGTCCTTAACCCAATAATATCGTCAACGTTGTGCGACTTTGGTTATCTCAAGGTTTCATTCTTAGCAATATCGCGGATTTGTCCTACTCTTACTCCTCGTCTATCGTTTCCATCTCAAAAGCCATCTACAACATTGAGAGCCATTGCATTGGACAATATTTATATGCAGATTTCTCCTCTTGGAGAAGATTCATGCCTTTCACTTTTGCCCCTTACCATTTCTACACTTATTCTTCCACAAACGTCCCCTTTGGCCTTATGATTTCTCTAGCAGTTGAGAGCAATACGCCGAACCTTTATGTAGATTTAAGAGGTGCATGTGTCTCTCTTGTGAACAGCATCCACTTTCTCCATACTTGAGGAGTCCCCTTATGACTGTATTCGTTCCCACGAGAATTATGGTGTGGAGGTCGCTAGCCATACGATTCACTGATTCGAGCACAGTAATCAATGATGTTGATCCTTTATGTTCTTGTGACCATTCATTGTAGGTCATTCAGGATATGAAAGATATTGCTACCATGCCAGATGTGTCATTTAAGGCTGTAATTATAATGAAAATAGAGCTCATTGCTAATGATGTCTACACGAGTGATCATCTTGTACAAAATCCGCTCTCACTCTACCATGACAAATTGTTGATGGAGAAGCCAAAGTGTGTGCCAAGCATCAGAATCCTCATTTTTTTATCCATAACGCGCAACCATTACTCGCAATAATTGGTTCTAATCAGTTATTGGCTTCATCACGTTTTTGCATTGTGGGTTGTCTTTTTCTGAGGGAGAAAATGCCTCCGGTCAATGGTGTGAGAAACACGTCGTTGGGCATAAATGAGGCCCCACCAATCTCTTCTTGTTGTTGGTTGTCCTTTATGTTGACCACTAATTTAGTGCCATGCCATTTAGAAGTGCAACCTTAAGGTCAATTTTCTTCTGATCATTCTTGACCGAATCAACGATGTACTACACCTCCAGTCGCGTCAACCAAATCAAAGGCGTTAGACCTTTTGAATTTTTAGGATCAAATGGTTTGGGTGAGGCTTGAATAATCTCATGTTTGTTTGAGAGTTGGGTATTTCTCTCAATGAGCACTACCTCCCATGCACATGCGTTGCAAAAAGCCTCCAATACAATGTTGGTTTGTTGGATTAGATTGGTCTTGATTCCCATTAGCTTAAACATGTGGATGGCTTGTTGATTTTTGCCTTGCTTTTGAGTGCCATTTCTAACATGTGTTGTAGAGGTTGAGGCTATTTGGAGGGGCAACTAGTTTACCATCGTTGGATTTGTGACGGGGTTGGTCGTTGGAGCTGTTGTAGTTGATTAGTTGCCACGTAGCTAGCCATGTTAGCGTTTGCTACCGCTTCGATGTTCACATGTATAAGAACATTTTTGGCCTCCATCAGAAAATTCATCGCCAAATACTTGCTATTGGTCCTCCGATGTGCTTGCTGACTTAAATTTGTAGTTGCAAAGTCTACGAAGTCTTGATGTGCGAGATGCGTTGACGGCTCGTGGATGGTAATCCTCTTGATGTGTTCAGTTGTTAGATGCCTCTCTAGCACCATTGTGATTTTACACCAATTGTTTTTCCGAGTGGAGTGTACATAGTGAAAAGGTAGAAGTTGTGGGGTAGATCAGGATTTGAGATTTGGGGACACTTGCGTATGTTATAACTATTGGTAAGTGTTCTTTGATGACAAGTGTCAAAATGATTGAAAACATGTATACAAGTGTCAAGGTACAAATGAGACGTATTTGGTATTGTTGATTTGATTTTCAAGTAACGCATGTGGGAACGTGTCATGAGTGGTCGGATCAAGAAGCTTAATTGAGGGATCGTGGGGCTTTGAAGGTTGACGGTGAGCTGTGAGATTCATCTTCGTAAAACTTGATTCTTCTTGATGTGACGAGATATTGACCACAAGGTTGTGAATATTTTTCAAAGATTTTGAAAAGTGGTCAAAGTCTTGAGAAAGTGTTGGGAGGTTCATCGGAGGGTGAGGGCAGTTCGCCAAATTGCTCTTGCTCATCGGAGGGGAAATTGAGGTCTGGATACGCGGTTGGCTACATGTGAAATGAAAGAATTTCCACTAGGAGAGATTAGGGACCCGTGTACGTCAGGTACGTAACACACGTAGCATCCCCTTTATCCGGTTGACATTTTTGTGTGCTGCTCTGATACTGAAAAAGTTTGCACTGGACATTTGTATGTACTAGTTCACGGGGTGGCCAAATGTGTTTGCTCGTACATTGACTGGACATTTTTAAGATGAATACTTCGAGCAATGGACGTGTTTCGACTCTTCGAAAGGGACTGGAAATTTGCGTGTGCTCGTCTAAAAGCCTTGCCCAAGTTATTGCTCTCCGGGTGTCGGTGAAGTTGATCAGCGCTTGCCGTCGCCGATCACGATCCGCCAATCGACGTTCAGCGAGGAACATCGCCGATCACAAGGGGCACGCCTGAAACTCGATCGGCAACATCCAGGGTGGAAAAAAACCGCCCCCCAGTTTGAAGGTGCGTTTGGATGGCGTCGCACAACCGTGCGACGTCCTCCGGCTGCCGACGGTCGCACGATGTGAGCCTTACCTGCGTCGCACAACAGCGTGATCAAGTGTCCATGCAAAAGTCGAGGACAGCCACAGGACTTCCGCGGTTGCACGCGAGGGACAGAACGCTGAGCTGGAAGTGACAAAGATTTCGAGGACAGTACGGCCGATGAGACGCAATCAAAACGGGCCCTATTACTCTCATCTCCCGTTCGATCTGTTGAAACCCTGTACTAATCGTCCATGTTGAACGCAAGTTGCCGTGTTCCGCTGCTGCTTTATTTTTGTATTTTGTAACGACCGCTAATGACGTGGCCAGTTCGGGTTGACAGATTTCATGATACAAATGTGTCGTCCATATTTCAAGGTTGTCTTTGCACTGGGGAAGTTCGCCCCCGTTGCCACCACGACATTTTGTCACTACAGAAGGCTTGTTGTCGTCGATACAGCGTGAAAGAATCGATACATTTTGTGAGTCTAAACAATTCATCGTGATTTTTGAGACCCGACATCGGTGGCTAGAATGGCAAGGTAGTACAATTGACGACGTCAGTTCGAAGCCAGGCAAATCTGAAATGTTTGGACTTCGATCGCCAAGAGCAGGAAGTTGCATCGACGGAGCTCAACTCCGCGAGCCGTGTCGGTGGCACGAAGGTCAAGCCCCGCAACTGCAATACACGGACGACGCAGCCGGCCACGCTTGTCGTGGACGTCCTATTCCGGCGGACGCGCTCTCGCCGCTCGCGCGTATATGCATTTTGTTAATGAGGCACTTATTACATTATATCTATCATGAAAAGGTTGAACGCCGCTCAAAACCCAAAATAGGAGCGCAACATGGAAGTGGTCTGACGAAAGTACCAACGATCCAGACATTCGGAGTCCAGTACGGTAGGATATACGCACGCGACAAATTCAAACTGGCGTGCCTAATCGCATTGGCCTGGGAATCGTAGAGATACGTGGTCAATAACGCATGCCAACTAAAAAGGAATTTACCAGACACATTCATCTTCTTCTTTGTTAACCGTTGTTTGCTCATCCTTATTATATAACGTCTCATTTTCAAAAAGACCAATTACGTTCATGATTGGAATAGAAAAACGGGCTTAGATTTCCAATTGCAGGGCGAGGGATGAACGTATACATGGGCATTTTTTAGCCTTTGAAAGGCATCTCTTAAGGGGTTTGTCTGTTTTAGGATCTGTTATGATGAGGTTGGACATGCCACGACCCCATGGACTCGATTATTGCGATCGAAACGGTTGCCATCCAAAAACGCACATTCCATACTTCAAGTGGAGCATGCCATCGGTGTCCCAACTAGCGTTGGATTTGCCAACAATGAAATTGTGACTTTAGAAAATGTGAAGCCAAACACTACAACATTAGTGCATACACACGTTTCTTTCGTTCAGCCACTTCACCAATTGAACAATTTAGGCGCACTTCAACCAACGTTGTGTTCCAATGATTCCTGGGTGCACCCATCATCGCCGGAGTCTGCTATTGTGCAATGCATCTAGGTGCCTTATTTGTGATTAGTTTGTTAAAAAAAACCTAAAGTTCCACTACAAATGGTAATGGCAGAAAAACCATGACCTTGTGGTTGTAGTATATGCCACATAATTTCTACCATAGATAACTATAAGGATGAAGAAAAATTAATCTTGTTCCAAAGAAGAGCTTGACTTGAGAAAAAAAATTTCCACCCAGAAAATGTGATTTGGAGAAACTAGTTGAGTGACATTGCACACAAGAAAGGATGAACATTCGGGGAGCTTCAACCTCAACCCTTCTTTCATAGGACCGAATCAACTTTGCAACATCTACCACAAATAAACAATCTTCATTCTAGATGATGATGTATGAATTCAGTCAATGTAGCTCTGGTTCGTCAGTGATCGTTTGTGCACCCTTCCATACTTTCAATCTCTCAAAAACTATAAGAACCACAAAATGCACAAGGACAAGTAAGAAAAACGATTTCATCTACGTGCCTAAATCATTCATACTCGCATCACCACACATGATCAAGAAAAGCACAAAAATGGTAAAAGAAATGATAAACATTAACCATGGTGTGTAAGTTTTCAACCAAACGGCTACCCTCACCTTCATGTGGACCTTCATTGATGATTTTGTTTTAAACACCATGATCAAGTACCCCATCCATACACAAGAGAAGACTTGAGATCTCTTGATTGTATCCATATCCAGGGGAAAATTCATGACTACTTAACTTAACTAAACTAAAGGACTACGAGAGAAATCTCACATGTCTCGCAACGACCCTATTGCCTTCCTATTTCAATACTCCAAGTCGGTATGCATATATCCCCTCTAGGATTCTTCCTTGTGGACAATTTCTAATGTCATTGCCCATTTTTAGGAGTGGAAGGACAAATGGAGTTCATCGTCACCAAAGTGACATGCCTTATGTCAAAGGCACACAGGTCAAGTTATCTAAAAGGATGGAAACTTGTTATGATATAATATAAAACACAGTAGAGCTTCCCCTTGCTGTTGATTAGCATTTCTCATTAATTTTCTTATCCTTCAAGATGGTTCTACCCCGATTTCTCTAGCCTAGGAGACACACAAAGATCTTGTCTTCACCAATTATGATAGGTCTATGGAATGGAACATATGTAACTACACGAAGTATAACAACTACAACAACCACTCCTTTAATTCTCTCCACAAGCATCCGTGCACAATAATTGACAAAATTACGAATGCAAATTTTCATGCAAACTACACCCTAGAGAGTTTGGTCATCAACATGAAAAAACACCTTGATATCATGGGGCGGAGATTCAATTTCTAATAAAGGTAAAACCCTTGTGACATGGTTTAAGCCACCTTTTTTCACTATCCTAACAATACCTTGTTTGTGTATGACAGGACGACTCACCTGAATCTTCAATGCATGTCTTGTTATGTTTTAGGAAACATGTCAAATCTCTATCTGAAATCTCCTCTAACTCTAAGCAAGCTTCCATTGTGCCCTCAAAAACTATGCCAAATCCACCTAGTCATGATGAAACCAAAATTCTAGTCTTTCAAATGAGCTTTGAACCAAAGTTTCACGACAAAGTGCTCAACATCCTTCAGAACAACTTTTGCTACTCCTTGTGATTAGTCATTAAGACCCAAATGCAACTAGCTCATTTCGCCACACTTCCATAAAGAAATGTGAAGAAAAAAATCTCTCCTTTGCACTCATTATTTCTTAGGCTTTAAGAATAAAAAAAAAAGCTAAACAAAGATGTACTCTCTCTTGCAATTAAAAAGGAGTCTCATGGTCACTCTCCTGAATTCCATATTGAACCCCACATGTGTCCCATGCTTTGAGAAATGTAATCTTTTAGTTCCCAAATGAAAAGGATAAATCATAAGAAAACAATGAGAATTTTTTTATTCAACCAAACAAGAAAAACAAAAGGGAGAACAAACATGGAGACCAGACATTCATAAATATGACAACTCATATTTTGCATGCTATCATATGCCTTGCCCTCTTCAAGCAAGAGAAACAAAGAAAACAGGGTCTTGAGGTCTTCATGATTTCAAAACCCACTAATAAGAGTACAAAATGAATCGCCACCTTCTGTACATAGAGGGTACAATAACAAGGCAGCGTATCTTAATCCATAGTAACTCATAATCCACACATATTCTCCAAACTGAGACCAATACCAAGAACAGATAATGACCCTAACATGAAGAACAAGAACTCTGAGGTTCAACTATGTTTCCACAAACAAGAATGTACGACCAAATACTCCCATCCAAAAATCCTCTTATACTCCTTAATAAGGTATTGGGAACCACAGTGGCCATAAACCATAGATCCCTCATTCAAGAAAAAGTAAAACATTTCCTCTTAAAGAGTCCTTGTTAACCACAAAAAAACAGCACTCTAAGTCAAGTTTTCCATCGCGCTACAAGTCAAGACACTAACCTCTGTAACATTCATTGAAAAAAGGAAATATGCATTAAAAACTCTTTTCCAATAGTCTAAAATATCTCTTGGTATCAACAAACATGAGAGTAGAACACACCAAAAACTCTTCAACAGGATCTAACAACCAAGCACGAGAAGGTACAACATCACAATCTCTAGATAAACCTTCATCTGATAGCCTTACATCCAATCAAATGTTGACAATGACCAAGTTGATACATATGTATCTTAACATTGGATCATATAATATACCGTTAAAACTTGTAGAAGTTCCTGATTCAAACAACAAAAAGTTACACACACTGATCCTGCCACATACCATACAGATTCACCGCCTTACCCAAGAAAGGGAACAACAAAAGACAATGTGCCATTTGGAGTTCACAAAAATGGAAGAGAAAGGGGCTTGTAGAAAAATCAATTACCATTAAGACAGCAATCAAGAAAAGTGTCATGTTGATGTAGAAAGGATTTAACCATCGACATAAAAATCATTAGGCCCAACCAAAAAAAGGGATGAATAATTTCCCCCTTAGCGTCACAAGAAACTCAAAGGAAAACCAAGAAAGTCCAAAATTAGAAACCTATAAAAAATCAAAACCAATGTTTTCACCAAAATTCCCCTGTTTGGCTCATGTGCTTTGAACAAACCGACCTTTAATGTGTAGTAGTGAACACCAATTTCTAAAAGAACAAAGACTAGAACATACAAATAGAATTCGGAGAACCACACTTTCAAACTTCCCTGAATCAACCAACACGTGTAATCACCCTAGTTTACAATGATGACAATGAACCAATGGAGCAATTATTCTAATCAATAATACACAAACATCCCACCATAGTTTTCAATCCTTCAAGCTATAACAAGTAATTATGGTAGAATATATACCACCGCAAAACAAACAAAAAATCATGGAAAGAAGTGGACACATTCCTATAATCAACATAAATAAATCCAACCTAGAGATTTTATGAAACACTTGGAGGAGTTTAGTCAACATAGTCAAAGAGAAAATCTTAATCAGTAGCTTTAGAGATTTACAACATATTGACAAAGTGTTCATTTTATTCTTAGGATCACACTACACATAATCCAAAGTACACACGTATCATGACATAATACGGATGAGTTCAATTAAGAAATTCTCCCATATTCCCATTCATAAAAAGCTTTCAGACCAGCACGCGAAAGGAACAAGACTCAGAAAACTGAAAGCATATCTATCGTGAGGCCCATACAAAAACAAAAATCTAAATGGGGATTTTGGTTATAAAATTTCCAAATTAAAAAAAGATCACATATGACTTCACTATCTTTATCATGGAAGAATAAGAAAGGAAAACCAAGACTATCGAAAATGGAGGAAAAGCTACTCATGTAAGCATAATTGTAGAAATCTCTAAAAAGACCTCATCTGAATCAAAACACATCACCCAACCATGAATAACAGTGCCTAAAATCTTACACAATCACGCCTCTTCCTCTTAGCTACATGCTGAAACCATTTGAAGGTGCCTACTAAGCCGAAGCAATTGAAGTCGACCCGGATTGCACTTTCATGAGACACAACACCCTATAAAAACAATACATGCCCTCTCCATTTACACTGGTCCGCACTCAAGTAAATCGCGTCCTTGGATATTCCAAGAGCACTATCAACCCAATATGTAGGGTAAAAGAGAAATCCGAAATGAAGTAATGTATAAATCTTTAAAAAGGTGCGTAAACCCTTATGGTACCATGATAAATGGGATGCACACACATCACAAATTGCAAACTCTCAATCTTCCACAGCATTTACAAAGTCGACCATACTTTGCAAAAGGCAAAACATTGCATCCTCCAAATACGTATTTGATGCATCCGTGTAAAAGAATGAATCATCCCTCTTATACACTATGATATACATGTATTCTTCATCGTGTTTATGTGTAGTTCCCAAAAGCTCACATTGTGATGTTCTTTAGGTCTTTACTTGAAGTCAACTGAAAATTTTCTACATTAAAATTTTATTTCAATGTTTCTGAATTGGATACTTGTGGTTCTAATGGAATTTTCACGCATTGTTTTCTTGTAGAAGAAGCCTACATATGTCACTTACATCATGCATTGTTTGTTTTTTGTGTCGTATTCGTGCTACATGCTCCCGTGATCTTTAATTTTGGATATTAAATATGTATATAGTGGTCAAAATGGAATGCAATATGTTGTTCATGGAATGTCATCGAACAAAAAAATGATTCAAACGTTCTTTTATCGAATTTTAATTGGCATTTTGCATGCTTCCCTTTTCCATTCCCGATGTTGGGTACTCTCTATTGTTTTTACCTGTGACTTATGAGTGTTCATATTCCAAGTGACCGCTTTTCAATCGAGATTGACTCAGTCATCGGTTACAATTGATGTACAAAACAAGATAAATAGCGACTAAGTCGTCGTGCCAAATTCATCCAGTTGACAGCCAGTGTAACTGCTTGTCTGACAAGTTGTCAGGCCAACTCTACGTAGACACATGTGGAAAACAAAATGGACCATTTGAATATGCAAATTCAATTTTTTGTGACGGAAAGGTTGACGAGCGCATCAACGGATGCTCTCACTAACTACAAACCTGACGCGTGTCGTTGAAATCAAAGACCATCAAAACAAAGAGTAGCCCACCTTGCCATAATTGAACTCATATTTACGCCTAAATTTGACCAAATCATATCACATAAATCATCAAAGCTATGAAATTCACATCGAAATCAAAGATCACATAGTTCATCAAATCCCAAACAACGAAATCATAAATAATGTGGTAAATCATGTGTTTGCAAAGACCTCATTTCCTTCCATAGATGTCTATATGGCGATTTAGGGTGAAATCAAAATAAGGTTATGGCCGCCGTTTGCTGTAAGGTGCCTCTCGTCCCTCCGCAAATCCCCTAGTGTATTAGGGAACTATATCGAATAATGTATTGGGGAAATGAAGTTTTTTATAGACAGGTGTACTGGCAGGTTTGCACCTCCCTCTGAATGCATTAGTTTAAAAGAGAAGGCTTCCCGAGCTATACTCTCCAATACACCACTCCTATACACTTTCAATTACAAGGGGGGGGGATCCGGATGTAAGGACCCCCTCTAGAGTAGAAGGGTGTAAAAGGGGATTGTGGTAAGAAGTGTATCTAGTAGAGAGTAGAAAACAAACTTGTGTACATCTAAAACAAGCCTCCTAAGCCATCGATTTCAAGCATCCGACATCTCTCACCTCGTCTACGTGGGCTATATGGTCTTGCACAAACATTTCACTATAATTCAACCCCGCCACAACGAGACCCAACGTGGAATCCCCCTTAAAAATCCCTAGTGTAGTAGGGAACTATGTTGACAATTGTATTGGGGTAACAATTTTTTTTTTTTACTTTTGGAACAGCAAATCCATACCTCCCTCCGTATGTACTAGTTTTGAAGAAGAAGGTCCCCCAACTACACTTTCCAATACACCATCCCGATGCACTTTGAATTACCGGGGGGGGGGGGTAGGGGGCTTGGATAAAAGGACCCCCTCCAAGTGGAGGAGTGTATTTGGGGGGTGTAACAAGTAGTGTATCTACATTAATTACTCGTAAGCTATAGATTTCAATCATCTGACTTCTCTCATTTTGTCTACGTAACTAGTTTTCTAGGTTGTACACAAAACAGTTATGAGTATTTTGACTCCACCATAATGTGCTCTCTCTTCTCTCCCTCTCCCTCTTTGCTCTCTCTGCTCTCTCTCTCTCTCTCTCTCTCTCTGCTGCCTCTCGCTCTCTCCCTCTCCCTCCCTCTCTCTGCCCTCTCTCTTCTCTCTTCTCGTCTCTTTTCTTTCTCCTTTCCCCTCTCCCTGCTCTCCCCTCTCTCCTCGCTCTTCTCCCCGCCTTCTCTCTCCCCTCTCTGCTCCCTGCTCTCCCTCCCGCCTCCAGTCTCTCTCTCTTTATCTCTTTCTCTCTCTCTCAACCGCTCTCTCACTTGCTCCCTCCCCCCCCTCCCTATCTCTCTCTCCCTCTCCCTCTTTCTCTCTCCCTCCCTCTCGCTCTCTCTCTCTCTCGCTCTCTCTCTCTCTCGCTCTCTCTCTCTCTCGCTCTCTCTCTCTCTCGCTCTCTCTCTCTCTCGCTCTCTCTCTCTCTCGCTCTCTCTCTCTCTCGCTCTCTCTCTCTCTCGCTCTCTCTCTCTCTCGCTCTCTCTCTCTCTCGCTCTCTCTCTCTCTCGCTCTCTCTCTCTCTCGCTCTCTCTCTCTCTCGCTCTCTCTCTCTCTCGCTCTCTCTCTCTCTCGCTCTCTCTCTCTCTCGCTCTCTCTCTCTCTCGCTCTCTCTCTCTCTCGCTCTCTCTCTCTCTCGCTCTCTCTCTCTCTCGCTCTCTCTCTCTCTCGCTCTCTCTCTCTCTCGCTCTCTCTCTCTCTCGCTCTCTCTCTCTCTCGCTCTCTCTCTCTCTCGCTCTCTCTCTCTCTCGCTCTCTCTCTCTCTCGCTCTCTCTCTCTCTCGCTCTCTCTCTCTCTCGCTCTCTCTCTCTCTCGCTCTCTCTCTCTCTCGCTCTCTCTCTCTCTCGCTCTCTCTCTCTCTCGCTCTCTCTCTCTCTCGCTCTCTCTCTCTCTCGCTCTCTCTCTCTCTCGCTCTCTCTCTCTCTCGCTCTCTCTCTCTCTCGCTCTCTCTCTCTCTCGCTCTCTCTCTCTCTCGCTCTCTCTCTCTCTCGCTCTCTCTCTCTCTCGCTCTCTCTCTCTCTCGCTCTCTCTCTCTCTCGCTCTCTCTCTCTCTCGCTCTCTCTCTCTCTCGCTCTCTCTCTCTCTCGCTCTCTCTCTCTCTCGCTCTCTCTCTCTCTCGCTCTCTCTCTCTCTCGCTCTCTCTCTCTCTCGCTCTCTCTCTCTCTCGCTCTCTCTCTCTCTCGCTCTCTCTCTCTCTCGCTCTCTCTCTCTCTCGCTCTCTCTCTCTCTCGCTCTCTCTCTCTCTCGCTCTCTCTCTCTCTCGCTCTCTCTCTCTCTCGCTCTCTCTCTCTCTCGCTCTCTCTCTCTCTCGCTCTCTCTCTCTCTCGCTCTCTCTCTCTCTCGCTCTCTCTCTCTCTCGCTCTCTCTCTCTCTCGCTCTCTCTCTCTCTCGCTCTCTCTCTCTCTCGCTCTCTCTCTCTCTCGCTCTCTCTCTCTCTCGCTCTCTCTCTCTCTCGCTCTCTCTCTCTCTCGCTCTCTCTCTCTCTCGCTCTCTCTCTCTCTCGCTCTCTCTCTCTCTCGCTCTCTCTCTCTCTCGCTCTCTCTCTCTCTCGCTCTCTCTCTCTCTCGCTCTCTCTCTCTCTCGCTCTCTCTCTCTCTCGCTCTCTCTCTCTCTCGCTCTCTCTCTCTCTCGCTCTCTCTCTCTCTCGCTCTCTCTCTCTCTCGCTCTCTCTCTCTCTCGCTCTCTCTCTCTCTCGCTCTCTCTCTCTCTCGCTCTCTCTCTCTCTCGCTCTCTCTCTCTCTCGCTCTCTCTCTCTCTCGCTCTCTCTCTCTCTCGCTCTCTCTCTCTCTCGCTCTCTCTCTCTCTCGCTCTCTCTCTCTCTCGCTCTCTCTCTCTCTCGCTCTCTCTCTCTCTCGCTCTCTCTCTCTCTCGCTCTCTCTCTCTCTCGCTCTCTCTCTCTCTCGCTCTCTCTCTCTCTCGCTCTCTCTCTCTCTCGCTCTCTCTCTCTCTCGCTCTCTCTCTCTCTCGCTCTCTCTCTCTCTCGCTCTCTCTCTCTCTCGCTCTCTCTCTCTCTCGCTCTCTCTCTCTCTCGCTCTCTCTCTCTCTCGCTCTCTCTCTCTCTCGCTCTCTCTCTCTCTCGCTCTCTCTCTCTCTCGCTCTCTCTCTCTCTCGCTCTCTCTCTCTCTCGCTCTCTCTCTCTCTCGCTC
>SZWC01004943.1:36289-37814 GCA_023375785.1 Penium margaritaceum
TTCCGGCTGGGTCGGACGCGCCTCTCCTGGCGGGCTACGCCGATAGTGACTATGCCCGCGATTCGGATGCTCGCAGCCGCAGCGGCTTCGTCTTCCTCCTCGGCCCCCCCGCCATCTCCTGGCGGAGTGGGAAGCAGGGCTGTGTTGCCCACGACACTGGAGAGGCCGAGTACATAGCCTTAGGTGGTGCTGCCGCCGAGGCAGTGTGGCTTTGTCGCCTCCTCGGTGAGCTTCGCCTCCCCACCCCTGCCGTGCCCCTCCATACAGACAGCGAGAGTGGGTTGGCCATCGCCAGGAACGCCGATGCGCTTCACCGTCGTACCAAGCATATCAATATTGAGCACCACTACATGCGCGACGTTGTCGCGACAGGCGATGTCTCCTTGCGGTTCATCTCCGCTGAGTTCCAGCTCGCGGACTTCCTAACGAAGGCTCTTCATCAACCGGCCTTCACTTCGAGTATCGCCTCCATTGGTCTTCGGACCCTGCCTTCGCTCGACTGAGACTGTTGTTTCCTTTTCTCTGTTCCCTCCTCCACGTACCTGCATCGCTTGGTCCTCTGCTCGATGACCGCTCGTATGTTGCATCTCTGCTCCTTACCATGTTATGCACTCCTCTTTGTGTCCAGAAGCACTCTTCCATCAACATTCCTTCTCTGTTCCTTCTGCATCGTGCTCTTTGGTCATGGGCCCTTGGTGTACACGGGCCGGAGGGTTTGTCTCCTCCTCGAATCACCGCCTACATCCTGGTCTCATCCGCGCTCGCGTTCCTCGTGGGTTCATCCGTTCGCACTCCTCGGGTCCATGCCTGCGCCCCCATCTCTTTCGGTCTTTCGTCTCCGCATCCCGGTGAGAGCGTTCCTTTTGCACCGGCCCACGCCCATCCCTTTGTTTTTTCTCACTCTTCCTTCTCCTCTTCTCTGCTCTTCTTTTTCCCTCTATTTGTCTTATTTCTTCTTCACCCCCTGCTCTCTGCCCCTTCTCATTACGCCCCTCGTGCGCTCCCCGCGTGCCTTTGTGCACTCATGCACGGCCCGCGCTCCTTCATCTCCGGTGCCCTATCCGTGCTCTCCTACCGACTTCATCCCCTCGCCGCCTTTTCCTCTTTGTGTTTTCTCTTGTCACTGTGGTCTCCATTCTCGGTGTCCCGGGCGGGGCTCCTCTCGGTTGGTTCTCGGTGTGAGCATTTTCCTCTCCCCGCTCATTTCTTCTCTCTCGCTCTCGACTGCCTTGCCCTGCTTCGTCTACCCCCTTGTGGCCATCCCTTCCCCCCGGTACCCTCCTCACTCCGTCTTTCCCTCTCCCCGTCACGCGCTCTTTTCTCCCCTCTTGCTCTCCCTCTCTCTTGCACGCCTCTCCCTCTCTTGCTCTCCCCTCCTCCTTGTCTCTCTTTCCCTCCCTCTCTCTCTCCCTCTCCATCTCTCTCTCTCTCTCTCTCTCCCTCTATCCCTCTCTCTCCCTTCCCCACTCTGCCTCTCTCTCTTTCCACCCTCTCTCTCTCTCTCTCTCTCTCTCTCTCTCTCTCT
>SZWC01004943.1:38102-58329 GCA_023375785.1 Penium margaritaceum
CTCTCTCTCCCTCTCCATCTCTCTCTCTCTCTCTCTCTCTCTCTCTCCCTTCTCTCCTAGCTCCTCTCCGTTCCCTCCTTGCTCCCCGTTTCCTCTCTCTCCCCTTCCCTGTCCTCCCCGCCCCTCGTGTCTCTCCATCCTTCTCCTTCCCTTGCTTTTCCCTACTCTTCTCTCATTCGCTTCTTCTTCGGCTGCCTCTACCCCCTCCCGCCTTCGACATTCTCCCTCCTCTCTTGTTGCCGTCCTTGCATCTTCTTTTGTCCTCCCTGCTTACCTCCTTTTCTTTGTTGACCCATGTTTCGCCCCTCGGCTCTCCCTCTCTGCCCTGTGTTTCGTGCGTCTTGCCAATCGATTGGTTGTCTTGGTCATTCAACCGTGTCTCTCCCCCCCACTTCCGTTCTCCGTTCCCTTCCCCCCTAATGAACACCCCTAAACACACACTACACACCATGGCGTCTCCCTCCTCTCCCCTCACTGCTCGATCCTCTTGTAGTCGTCTGCTTCTAGCTTCTCTTGCTCCGCCCTTGGCGACGTGTAGCACCATGCCTGAGCATGGTCTTGCCGGCGCTCTGGCCGCTGCAGCAGCTGCTCGTGCCGCTCGTGTCGAGGCCCACTTCGTCGACGCCTCCTCCCGTGCGCCTAGTCCTCCTGCCTCCGACGACTCTGGCCTTGTCGACGACCCCGCTGTTCTGTCGCCTCGGTCCGTTGCTTCTACGGTTGTCACTTCCGCTCTCGCCGCTCTTCGTGCTCCTCTCCCACCGCCCCCTCCCCCGTAGCCCGCCCCTCCGCGCGATCCTCACGCTCTCCTTTCGACAGCTATTGTTGATGCCCTCGTAGCCCGCCCGGTTCTCGACCCCTCCCTTGCCTTGCCTCTCCTCGGTGGTCCTGCGGCCCGCCCCCCCCACGTCGGCGTCGTCCGCGGCCTCGCGGGGTTGGGTGGCGTCGTCTCCCCAGGCGCGGTGGTCGCCCCCGATGGCGGAAGCGTTGCCGCTGCCGGCGGCGTCGCTCCTGGCGCCGTTGGTGCCTTGGCTGGTGCTGGTCGTGGTGTTGTCACCGGCGTTGGTATCGGTGCTGTGGCTGGCATCAGTGGTGGTGCTGTCTCCGCCGGTCTCGCTGGTGTAGCCCCCATTGTGGGTGGCCCTGTTGCGGTGGGTGGTGCCGCTGCCGTCGGCATTGGTGGTGGTGCGGCTGCTGCTGATGGTGGTGCTGCTGCCCGAGGCGCCGCTGCAGTCGGCGGCTTGGCTGCTGCCGGGGGCGCTGCCCCTGCTGGTGGTGCTGCGGCCGCTGGTGGAGTTGCCGCTGATGACCCTCACGCTGCCCTTGCCCGCACTAAGGCTCGTCTTGACGCCATGACTCTCGCCGTTGCTCAGCTTGTCGGCTTTGGCCTTCGCCCACCCGCCTAGTCGTTGCCTCTCACCTCTGCCCCTAGCCATGCTGCCGGCACACCCTTTCGCGAGTGGTCTGCTCGCTTTGTCTCATGGGCACACGTGCACGATATTTGGGAGCACTACGACCCAGCGGCCCTCCTCCCCCTCGCCCACCCTGACCGTGCGCCCCTCGCCTTTCACCTTCTCTACTCTGCCGCCCCCATTGCCGCCCTTCGCCAGCTCGGTCGCTTTGCGCCGACCCCGTCCCTCCCCGCTCGGCCTCGTGAGGCCTGGGCTGCTCTCCTGGCTTTGTACTCCTCAGACTCCTCTCGCTCTGCCGCCTCTCTGCTTGCGGACCGTCAGACCCTTCATCGTCGCCCTGGCGAATCCTTGGGTGCTTATCTAGGCCACGCGGAGCTCCTACAGAGCGAGCTCTTTGCGGCAGGCGCCTCTTTGACGGATCAGGCTTTTGTCACGTCCGTCGTCGCTGGTCTCGGCCTCGCCTTCTCCGGCGCACTCATGTCCTTTCCCCTCGCCCTCTCCCTTCAAGTTGCATACCATACTCCTGGGGCAGTATGGCCCGTCCTGCTGGACGGGCTGCGTTTCTTCTAGGCGGTTTCCCAGCTTGTTGTCCCTCCCGCTGAGCCCATCTTGTCTGATGCTCTGCCCGGTCTCCTCCCCGTCCCGGCGGCTCATGCTCTCGCTGTTCGTGCTCCGCCTCGCGGTGGCGGTGCTCGGTTGCCCACGTGCTGGAACTACGATGTTGTGGGTCACCGCCATGATGCATGCCCGCTTCCTCCAGTCCTTGATCTTCGTGAGCGTATTGTACGCCAGCGCGCCCTTCTTCATGGTCGTGCTTATGGTGCTCCTGGCGGTCCTCTCCTTGTTGTGGTCCCCGCCGGTGCGCCGGTGGTTGCCGCCCCGGTTCGTCCGCCGCCGGCAGCTGGAGCACCCCCTCCCCTCACAGAGGATGCGATCATTGCTCTCATTCGTCGTGTCCTAGCTGAGGGTATGCTTGGCGGCCCCCCGCCTGCTGGTATGTTACCTTTGTTTGATCCTCTGGCTACCCCTATCCATTGTTCCCCTCCCAATGCCTCCCTACCCGCTCCGCCCCCGTCTCCCCCCTCCCCCCGCACGACTGCGTACTGCCTCCTGTCCGGCTCTGAGCTTGTCGTGTCTCCGTCTTGGGTGGTGGATGGCGCTACGACTGATCACATGTGTCCCTTTCGCGACCTTTTCACAGAGTTCAGTCCGGCCTCGGTGATTACTTCCGTGTATACCGGTGATGGGACTCCCCTCCCTGTGCTCGGTGTTGGTACTGTGTGCCTCACCTCCTCAGCCGGATCCCTCACGTTGTCCTCTGTTCTGTACGTCCCGGCTCTCGATTTTTCCCTCCTGTCTGTGCCGACTCTCAATGTGTGCGGGTTCTCCACCACATATGCCCTTGGTCTTGTCACGGTCACTGATCGTGCTAGTGGTCATGTAGTCCTTCGTGGTCGCCGACCTCCTGGCGAGGGTCTATACCAGGTTCTTGGCTCAAATTCTGTTTCCGCCCCGGCGGCAGCTGCTGTTGCGCTAGTCGCTCTCTCTCGGTCGGCTCACTCGCACCTCCTTCATCGTCGCCTCTGCCATCTTCCCGCCCCTGCTGTCACCTCTCTCCTCCGCTCCCTTCCCTCTAATGGCCTGTCTGATCCCTCGTTCCGCGCCCCTTGTCCTGCTGATTGCACCTTTTGTGCCGTTGGCAAGATGCATCGTCTTCTGTTCCCCTCCTCCCCCTCTCGCTCGGCTGCTCCGCTCGAGCTCGTGCATGCCGAAATTCTTGGCCCCCTCCAAGACGAATCTCTCGCTGAACATGCCACGTACGTCCTCAGCCTGATTGACGACTATTCTCGATACACGTGGGTCTTCTTTCTTCGGGCAAAGAGCGATGTCGCCCAGACCATCCAGTCGTGGTACGCGTCGGCACAGAGACAAAGCCGTCACCAGTTATTACGCTTTCGGTCTGATCGNTTCCCTCTGATGGCCTTTCTGATCCCTCGTTCCGCGCCCCTTGTGCTGCTGATTGCACCTTTTGTGCCGTTGGCAAGATGCATCGTCTTCCGTTCCCCTCCTCCCTCTCTCGTGCGGCTGCGCCGCTCGAGCTCGTGCATGCCGACATTCTTGGCCCCCTCCATGACGAATCTCTCACTAAACATGCCACGTACGTCCTCAGCCTGATTGACGACTATTCTCGATACACGTGGGTCTTCTTTCTTCGGGCAAAGAGCGATGTCGCCCAGACCATCCAGTTGTGGTATGCGTCGGCACAGAGACAAAGCCGTCACCAGTTATTACGCTTTCGGTCTGATCGTGGTGGTGAGTTTTTTGGTGACACCACATCGTTTTTGGATCGCGAGGGCGTGGTTCATGAGCTCTTTACCCCCTACTCTCCTCAACAGAACGGGGTTGCCGAGCGATGGAACCGTACCCCCATAGAGGGCGTCCGCACGATGATGGCTGAGGCCGGCTTCCTTGATCGCGGCTGAAGCTTCTGGTCCGAGGCAGCCCGCTATCGCACGTGGGTCTGGAACCGAATCCCCCATGGCCCTCTTGCACCCGACACCACCCCATTCCAGCTTTTCTTTGGTCGACGTGCCGACCTCAGTCAGGCTGTCGTGTGGGGCACCATGGCTATCGTCTACCTTGTTCCCCTTTCTCGGACTGGCAAACTCGATCCGCCTGGTCGCCTTTGCGTCACCCTTGGCATCGCGCCTCACTCTCGTGCTCATCGTTTCTGGGACCCGGTCGCCCATCGCCTCATCGAGTCTTGTCACACTCGGTTCTTTGAACAGTTGACTTACGGCGCCTTTTGTGCGGATCGTTGCCCGCCTCCTCCAACGTCTGCCACGGCTTACATCTCTGATGGTCTTATGGTTGCCGGTGCCCCCCCTCCTCTCCGCCTCCCTCCGTCACCCCCTCCTCTTCCCTCCCGCATCCCGCTGTCTCCACTCCTGCCCCGTCCCCCGTCTCGCCTGCTTCTGTACCGCCGCCACCCTCCCGTTCGCTTCCCATTGCTCCTTCCTCCCTTGTGCCCTCCTCTTCCCACCCACCCTGCCCTCTGGCCTCTTCCCTTCCTCCCCGGTCTGTTCCCCCATCCACCGGCGAGCCTCTGCCCGCGTCCGCCTCTGCTCATCCTCCCTCTGGTCCTTCACCCTCTACCTCCCCTCCCGTCCCACCTACCCTCCCTCTGCCCACACCTCCGCCCCCTCCCCCGCCTCCCTTATCTTCCTCGCACCGCCGCGGTGGTCCTCCATCCGTCTCTCTCCTCCCTCCTATCTTGTCGTCCCCTGTGTCGCTCCCTGTCTCCCCCCCGACTTCCCCCCCTCTCCTCCTCCCATTCCTCCTGCTTTGACCGCAGCCCAGGCTACCGGCACCCCCCGTGCACCCTCTTCCACTCGCTGTGCAGATCCCGTTCTCCTCTCTATTGAGGATGTCCCGGAGGACATCCCCCCATCCATGCCCACCCCTTCTGACCTCGATGGCGATCCCGTCCTCGTCGCGGCGACGCCTCGTCCTCCGTCCTCACCCTTCGTTCCCTCCTCTGCTCCCTCCTCTGCCGCTCCCTCGCCCTTCCCCCCTCTGGTCGACGTCCTCTCTCGTGAGACTCTTCCCCCTCTTACCTTGTCTCCCTTTCGGCTCCCTTTGACACCCGTGCCCCTCTTCAGCCCCCCCCCCTCCGGCAGACTCCTCTCGTCCACCTTTTCCCAGCCCAGAGTCCATTCTCGGTGTCCCCTCTTGCCCTCACTCCTGGATGCGTACGCACGCTGCCTGGGCTTGTCCCTCTGCCCCTCCTCCTCTCCCTCCTCTTTCCCTTCGTCCGCTCCCACCCTCTCCTCCCGCCCCTACGTCTGTGCCTCTCCGTTCTGTCCTAGACACTCCTCCCCCCTCCTCGCCCGTCTCTTCCCGCACTCGCTCCCGCACTGCTCGCGCTCTTACTTGTGCCTCTCTCCCTCCTCCCGTCCTCGTCCCGCCTCCCTCCTCGTCCCTTCCATTCTCTTCCGTTCTGGCCATCTCTCCCGTGGTCGTTTCATCCCCACCGGTCCCTGCGCCATCCTCTCTCCCTCCCTCCCTAGTCTCCCCTGTGTCTCCACCCTCCTCCCCTCCCCTCCCTGGCCCGTCTCCGCTCGTCGTCGCCTTGCCCGCCGTCCCTTCCCCGCTCGTCTCCCCTCCTCCTGCCTCCCTGCCTGCCCCTCCTCCGTCTCCTCCTCCTTCCCCCTCGCCCGCCCTCCCTTCCTCCCCCGCCGGCCTTGCCCCCGCCTTTCCCTCCTCGTCTCTACACGCCGCCGCTGATGTTCACCCTCCGCATTGCCCTCTGTTGCCTTACACCTTTCATACCGGTAATGCCCACGGTCGCCATTTATTTCATCTTGAGTTCCGTCATGCGCTCGATGTTTGCACTGACCATCGCTTCATCTTCACACCGGCGTCTGTTGCGCGTGCTCTCGCGGTTACGTCTGTGCCGCCCGCCTCCCCCTCTCCATCCCCCCTTGACGAGTCTGATCCCCTCACCCTCGCCGACGCCCTTGCCCGCCCAGACGCTGCCGCCTGGCATGCTGCCTGTGTCGTCGAGCTTGCTGCCCTCGCTGAACATGGTGTGCTTGAACTCGCTGACCTCCCTCCTGGTCGCACGGCCATTAAGGCCAAGTGGGTTCTTCGCAAGAAGTTCACTGCCTCGGGTGCCCTCGACCGATACAAGGCCCGCCTCACCGCCAAAGGCTATTCTCAGGTCCCTGGTGTTGACTTCACCGACACCTACGCCCCTGTCGGCCGCTTTACGACGAGTCGCGCTGTCATCTGTCTCGCGGCCCACTTTCGGTGGGAGCTTCATCAGATGGACGTGAACAACGCCTTTCTCCACGGTCGTCTTGAGGAGGAGCTATACATGGTCCAACCTCCTGGCTTCTCCGATGGTACCGGACGGGTCTGCCGCCTCCGTCGTGCGCTGTATGGTCTCCGCGAGTCCCCTCGTTGCTGGAACGAGGAGCTCTCGTCCACCCTCGTCCGTGGAGGTTTCTTCCCTAGCCAGTCCGAGCCCTCCCTCTTTGTCGGGGGCACGAGCCTCGTTCCCGCCTTCATTCTGGTGTATGTCGATGACCTCCTCATCACCTCTCCTTCCTTCTCCGCCATTTCCGCGGTGAAGGATCTTCTCTCCTCGACATACCGCATGAAGGACCTTGGCCTTGCGGCCATGTTCTTGGGGGTGCAGATCGAGCGCCCCCTTGGCTGCATGTTGCTCCATTAGGAGCGCCACGTCCAGACTCTTGCGGACCGCTTCGCCTCAGTCATCAACCTCTTTCGACCTCTCCCTGCTGCCTCCTCCCCCATGCCACCGGGTACTCAGCTTGCCCTTCGCGTGGCCCACGACACGGAGTCGGGTGCACTGGAGTCCCCCGTCACGTTTCAGCCCATCATTGGCGCGCTCACGTACCTCGTTGGCACCACTTGCCTTGACATCGCCTGCGTAGTGAATGTCTTGGCCCAGGATGCCCGCGAGCCTCGCACGGCTCACCTCCAGGCGGCTGCATATTTCCTTCGCTACGTCCTCGGCTCTGCACGCGTAGGCCTTGTCTTTCCGGCTGGGTTGGACGCGCCTCTCCTGGCGGGCTACGCCGACAGTTACTATGCCCGCGATTCGGATGCTCGCAGCCGCAGCGGCTTCGTCTTCCTCCTCGGCCCCGCCGCCATCTCCCGGCGGAGTGGGAAGCAGGGCTATGTTGCCCGCAGCACTGGAGAGGCCGAGTACATGGCCTTAGGTGGTGCTGCCGCCGAGGCAGTGTGGCTTCGTCGCCTCCTCGGTGAGCTTCGCCTCCCCAACCCTGCCGTGCCCCTCCATACAGACAACGAGAGTGGGTTGGCCATCGCCAGGAACGCCGGTGCGCTTCACCGTCATACCAAGCATATCAATGTTGAGCACCACTACGTGCGCGACGTTGTCGCGATAGGCGATGTCTCCTTGCGGTTCATCTCCGCTGAGTTCCAGCTCACGGACTTCCTGACAAAGGCTCTTCATCAACCTACCTTCGCTTCGAGTATCGCCTCCATTGGTCTTCGGACCCTGCCTTCGCTCGACTGAGACTGTTGTTTCCTTTTCTCTGTTCCCTCCTCCACGTACCTGCGTCGCTTGGTCCACTGCTCGATGACCGCTCGTATGTTGCATCTCTGCTCCTTACCATGATATGCACTCCTCTCTGTGTGTGCACCCCTTGCAGGCTCCTTTACATCCGCTGTCCCCTATCGCCACCATGCTATCTCTCATCTGTCTCTGTACATTCCCCTCCCTACTCCTCCCCCTACCCCCTCACGTGTCCTGTTGGTGTCTCCGTTGCCGTGTGCCCCTGGACGGTGGGATGCAGGTCCTTGATTCGACCCTCTGGCTGTCTTTTCGTCCTCGCTGCGCGCTTTGGGACCGCCACTCGTGGCCACGTGGCGCTCTCGGCCGTGTGTGTCGGCTGGGTTCGTCTCGCTGGGTGCTTCTGTCTGGGTGCTGCTGGCGGGGTGCCTCGGTGGTGTGCTTCCGGTGCGACGCTCTGGTGTAGATGCTTCTCGACGGGTGCTGCTGGTGGTGCGCCTCCGGTGGGGTCGTCCGACCGGGTGGTGCGGTCGCATCCCTCCGATGCTGTGGATGTGTGCTTCTGGAGAGGTCCTTTGCCGAGATGTCCCTGCCGGCGTCCTGCATCGCCATCTCTGCAGCATCATACTCCGGTGTTCCATTGGGGCTTGTGGTGTGATGTTCAAGCTTTCTGCTTGGGGCATCCACCCTGGCTTATGCTGTCGTGTTAAAGTAGCAAACGTTGTTGCTATTTGTGCTAGAGTACCTAGCTTAGTCCTACCCGGGTTCCTCCTGCCAGCTTGACTCTTACACATGTGCCCCTCGTAATTCTGACTGTTGGGGGCTAGCTCACGTCCTCTGATCTGCGCACTAGCCCGGTGGGGCACTCGCGTCAAAGGAGGGGGCCTTTAGCTCCCTCCTCGAAAGGGAGCGAATGGCCCCAACCCCCTCTCGCCACTCGCATGGGCATCCGGATGCCCTTACTCGAGCATGTTGCACCACGCAACATGCCCTTGCATGCTGACATCACGCTAGGCGAGGCCGACCCGGTAGGGGGCGGTCCTCGCTCTCGTTTCTCTCATTCTTTCTAAGAAAACATCCGTTTATCTCTCGTCTCGATCAGCTCTCGTGCTAAGTGTTCAACGTCACACTCTCCCCTCACAACTCTCGAGAGCTCGTCACCCTCATAGCTCTCGAGAGCCTCTCCCTCTCACAAGTTCTCGAACGGGACAGTCAGCCCCGTGGCTAACTCCCGCCTCCACCCACCTCTCGTCTCCTCCTCTCTCCTCCACCCTCCCCCTCACACATCCCTATTCAACAGCTATTGTAGCATCGATCCCATCCAGCCTCGCGCCATGTTGCACACACCATGTCCCTATCGATGTGTGCCCATGCACGCAGCAATCATCCCACAGCTGCATCCTTTATTCACCGCATCCCGAGGTCCACCTGAGGGGCTTCGGACAGTTTCTTGCCCACCCATGAGCTCTAGTGCTTGCTTGTGGCAGACTTAAAGGGCTTCTACAGGCCCACGTCCAAGGGCTGAAGCTTGCTCTTACATCCAGCTGGGATGTAGAGCAGGAGCACCCATGGATAGCACTCGCGAACGCATGACTTGAAGCTATCATTGGCTTGTGGCCGCCATGCATCCAAAATGAGCAGCATCTTCGTTGTCGATGTGTCCAGCCCGTATGCACTACATGTGCAGATGAAGGAGGGCTCCTCCCTTTCAGCCACTGACTCTTCATCTTCGTCATTGGATAGCACGATGCGAGCACACCATTTGGGTAGCCTCTCGTTAGTCAGAGTGTCTGCCGATTTGGAGTCGGTCAAGCCGAGCTCGAACTCGATGGTAGGTTCATTACACGGCGACGATTGGAGGATCGATGGCGATGGAGGGATAGACGAGGGCAGCACCAGACTGGTCTTGCGCGAACGTCTGGGACCACGCTTTGGCATTGCTATAGGCCTCGGATCGGATAGAGCCTAATCGACATTACGCAGATGCTCGTCGGGGGAGACTTTGGTTGAGAATGCTGTTAGACGTGACATTGTCACTTCTCAGTGGGGACCACTGAACACTTGAACTCAACCACAGCTCACGTCTTGTGAAGTGGCAAGTCGAGACTACGACTCCACCATGCAAAGGATGTGACTCGACTGCGCCTATTGCACGTCCAAAATTTTGTAACGTATACCGCTAGCACAAACAAAAAGCGCCAACGGACGACTGCTTTTGGTTGGCAATCGTGCAGTTGCCGTTGAACGACCATCGGGTCGTTACGCCGGATGGGCTCGATCCGACCACCAGCCAAGAGAAAAAAGCCCACAAGACAGCTTGAGTTCAAAATCAAAGGCACATATACCCCTTATTCGTTTGTATTTGAATACGCAAATATATTGTATGATAACTCAGAATCCAAAGTGCACACCTTGAATTATTTTGGACCACAAAATCTAAGATCAGTACGGTATTATGTGCAACCTAGTGCTGTAGAGGTGCAACCGGGCTGTAAACGTATAATGGTGAAGGCAAGGGTTAAAAAAAACTCTAAGGTTGTCTTAGAAGAACAAGGTGATTGTTGTTGTACCTGATGGAACTACCCGAAAGGAAGTTGTATTCTATCTTTTCTGTTTACAAAATGATCCACGTGGCTCTATTTGACATATCATGCGACAAACATAACATGTCGTTATTCTCTCCGTATAGGACCTAGGAGAGTTTTAACCAAGGACATAATCTATGCCACCTCCCCATTCAAATACCCTTGTTGCCTCTAGTCTTTTATTCGCATGCCCTGGGAAACGTAGATGGAGAACAGATACAAGTTGTGGAGCAAAGTATTTTCTGGGAATGAGGCAGTTGATTGATTCGTCATTTATATGAAAAACAATCTGATGAAAAATATTGGAAGTATGGAGCACATGTACACAAACATGAAAAAAAGGCACGACTTTTGAAATTGAGCGGTATGTAGATAACTAGCATGTATATGTTGTAAAGAAGTAACCCATTTGAAGAATGGAACACTTTGGTTTCGTGGATTAGCATTATTCCTTTATGACTGTTGTTGGCATCATCAAGCATACCAATACAAGAGCAGAAGCGAGAATGGGGAAATCTGAGGATTTGATCATTAAGAAGTGCATGCAACATCGTGTCCAAACAGGTTGTTTCAAGAAAATCCACCGAGAAGTTGGGGGTTTCAAGAATAGTAAGGCATGTCAATATGAAATTCTAGCATTATTGAGAAGTCCACTGACTAGCATCGAAAACATCAGAACTAATTGAAATGGTTATGGAGCTTGGTCCAACTTCTGTACACCTTCTAGAGCTTAACACTGGAATTCGGGGTAGTTTGTAAAAAAGTCCTTGGCTAGACGTTGTAAAAATCTAGAGGTCAACACATGATGGAACATGAATGTAAGGATAGGAATGTCCATGCTCTTGGTTCAAGGACTTGTGTACGGCTAGAGAAAAACACATCCCTCCTATTAAGCCGTGACGCCACGGCACTCTACAAGACATAGGTCAACATAGGCAAAAGTAAATGTCGATATGTTGATCGATACCCTATAGGGCTCCCAACTAGTGTGCAACATACTTTAACCTTGCCACTTGACAAGATACATCATCACTCTTCCTTGTTGGTGGCGTTGAAGATTTCTTTGAATTTGTACTCTCGTCTACTTCCATAGGGAGTGACAAGGGTATCTTTGTGTCAAGGAAGTGCTCGTTTAGGCCCCACTAGATTTTGAGTTGGCTGATGTGAAACACCAAGCGGATAATGATTTTGTCAAGGATTTGAAGCTTGGCTATGACAAGTATCTACATCTCCTCAATTGTGAACAACCCTAACCACTAAGGTCTGAGCTTCTCGCAACCATGTCCTTCCAACCTAGCGTTTGTAGAGCTGAGACATCATCAAAATGGAAATTGGCATTCCGATACATTTTTACCGCTTCCTTCATTCCCTCTTAAGTCTTTTCAAGCGTTTTGTGAGTTCCATCCTAAATGCTTACAAAGCTTTTCCGTTGGACGTCGACTGTTGGTATGTTATACAAGCTCTATTGGCCTATGACAGTTGCTGATAGTTTGCAATAAGGGAATTTTTTTTTTCTGGCCAAGGTCGCGGAGTTGTATGCAAGCTCAGTGGTCAAGAGCTTGACTGCCACTTTGTTACAACAATTGTTCGAGTTTCCAGTTGGTACACTCAATTAGATTGCCAGTCTAAGGATGGACTTTTGTTGGTATCGAGACTCTATTATTCTGTTATAGTGAGTCAATAGTTCCCGATGGAATCGCTTAGCACATCTTCCATCTCTATCGTGTCATGATACTTGACATAGGGCCTTGACAAGCACTGCACATCAAGCTATAGTTTGTAGCGTCAATTTGCATTTTGTCCAAATGTTAAAAGAATTGCAAGATATTATGGTATCCTTTGTTTCCTAAAGAAAATAGTTCCCTTGGTGCAATAACACTCCCTTAACAACATGCAACGTAGCTTGTCATTGAGTGGTAACTTAAGTGAACTACTTTCACTAGTATGGTTAGTCAAACCAAAGACTAGTCTGGTTATACCCATCGAGGTCCTTGTGGCCTCTCCCAAAAATCCCCTCGTGAGATAGGGGTCTCCTACAACAATTTTTATACTATTGTTAGAAAAAAAGACCTGGTTGTCAACTTATATAATCCACTTGATTTGTTTTTCCATGTTGGCACTCGATGCCGTAGTCAAAGTTAGACGTGAGGGACTCCATCCATTAATTTTGTTGATGTCCTGTTCTTGGCAGTCTTAAGGTACTTCGGTGCATGGTGATCAATGTGGACAATAAATCATTGGCATTCCATAAAGCATTACCTCCTCTTAAACGCATACACAACTGCCACTATCTCCTTATCGTGCACCACCGGCTTGAATAGTTGCTCCACATGTGTGTCAGGAATGCTATCCTAGTGTGTGGCCCTGAGAGTTGTGGAAGCACCTTCAAGGATGCCTGGCCTTTTGCGGAGCACGCCGATGCTGGTTCAATAGCTAATGCACACCAAGGTGGAAGAGTGTGGAGTCCAAGGGTCATAGTCTAGAGTGGGAAGAAATTAGTCGCAAGAATTTGCACTCAATCAAAGTGGAAATTGTTACCTTCCATAGTGATATAACATAAGGATCTTAAAGCGTGTGGTCAGATCTTTTCAATGCATCCAAGAACTCCCAAAATGGAGCACTAGAGCCCCTACTACGGCCGTCGAAGTAACCCATGTTGCAGTTGCCCACCATCCTCACGAACAGAAGTGGTAGGAGGCGCTTTCACGACGACCTATCGAAGCGCACTTTTTGGCCTTCAAACATAAGGGGAGGCTTGCCCTGGTCCAGGAGACATCTCACGTCCCTTCGTTTTAGGCCCACGTGCCTGAAGAGCCCATTAGAATCAAACTTGGGCCATTGGCGGTGGAGTTATCCCGTCACCCATGACGGATACCCAGATTCTACCTGCCGACCACCTGACCTTCTGGCGGGATCAACTTTCTAAATAGTCACTCACATTGAGTAATTCAAATCTCTACTAGATCAGATGTTGAACCACTCTTTAATGGCCAACCCAAAGAATTGATCCACGGCAGCTATGGGAAGGGGAACAATTTTCTATAAATCTCCCCTTGCACCACATCCATGATGCCCTTTCCTTAAACATCTGCCATGTTCCACAACCCTCTGGACCAACTTAGCCCACTTTTGTTGCTGTGCACCCATTGCCTGGCCTCCAGCTGCGTGGTGCTCATGGTCCTGGTCTGCTGCTGCAATGAGCCCCTCAGGCTCAGTTTGAGGAACAACCCTCATGGCTTCCTCTCTCTGCTTTTTGGTCTTCCGTCCAACCACCAAAGCCTCCTCTTGAGACTTGGCAACCCCTTACATAGCCACCTTATGGTCATGGTCCACCACCTCTGTGGCTTGGAGCCTCTAATCCTCCGCTTGAGAATACGACTCCATGCTGCCACTCTCATTCTCCTCAGGCCATGAATGGGAGCCTTGCACATGTAATGCTCCAGCAACCGGTACGGGCCCTTGAGCCCTTAGATTCTAGCCATCTTGTTGGTGCAGCAGGTCACCCCTAGCCAAGATATGGAGCCTCTCGCACTCCCATTTAAGGAAGCACCTTCTTCTTGCCCTCTTCATGTTGCATGATATTCCGAGCCGCCACCATTGCTCTCCCACGGAACTCGGCAGCGCCCATTTGGCTTGCCTTGTGATGCCCATTCACCACACCTTCAGCATTGGACCTTTTTCGCCCGTTAGGAGAGCCACAGTTTTTTCCATAAATGCTCCCCCTTGACTGGTTTGCCACATGAACACCCTTTTTTGGCTCCTTTTGAGGCTTTGTGCCCACCACACAACATCCTGTTGCATGGCGTGTCTTGTGGTCTAGGTCCACAGATCTAGCCTAGACGGTTTCCTTCATACCGTCCTTTGCGCTCTCAGGATTTTCCTTCTTTGATGCAGCTGCAACTACTTCCTCGCTCCGACAGCCACCCACATCGGACTCTCAGCTACTCCTTGTGAGGATGTCGGTCCATGTATTGTACACACCTCGTTCGTTTACACCACGTGCCATGACACATCCACTGTCCTCCTTTTTCATGAGGCATCCCTTCCTCATGAAGGTCATTTCGAGTCCCTCCTTGTTGGGGTAACTCGCGGACAACACCTCGACTGCCACGTCAAGCACTTCAAGCTGCACGCTCGCAAGACCCAGCTTCATGGTCAACATCGCCACCCAGATTTTGCCTCCTCGGAGCACATCACCTCCATTGTGATGAAAGGCGACATCCCCATCTTGGTGCTCCGCCTCCAGCTCTCTCTTGGAGGTTGTGGAGGTTACACGTCTACGGCATGCATCCTGGTCCCCAACCACATCAAGCCTTACATCTTGGAGCTGATCATTGCTGCACGATGTACCAATAACTTCTTGGGCTGCATTCCTCTTCCGACGCACTTGCCGGAGTCCACGGATTCCACTTCACATGTTCTTTTCTAGTGACCCCTCAGGCATTAGTTGTAGGAGGACCCTCTTTTGGACCTGTGGGAGCCTTCTTGCTCCAAACACGCCTGGCGCTCCCATGCCTCAGTTTCTGCCATCTCAGCCCCCTTCATGGAGCGCATGGAGTTGGTGATTGCATCCTTGGTCTACTGTCCATTTGCCACCTCTGTGGCCTGATCCCCAGCTCCTGTTTTGTAGTTCCCTCTCCAGTGGTTGTCCAGGCCAAAGAGATGGAACTCTCCTTTCTTGGCAAGGGATGGACACATCCCTTCCTCCCCTTGATCTCCCTCTTCTCTGTGAGAGTGGACTGGTGCTATGGATGACGTCCCTTGCTTTGGCCGAGTGCTTTTGGTCCACCAATTGCTAGCCACTTGAGCCGCCTCTTTGGACGTCACGTCACACTGCTAAAGAGAAGCTCTGGAAGAGGCTCTGTGCACGTCGTGTATGACACTGAGCGTCTCCTAAGCCTTCGATACCCATATGAATCCTGGGATCTGTGCGTGCTATGCTGGACACAATGCCAATGCGATGAGAGCAAGGACCTCCTTGTTAAGATTCTCGTACGCCTCTACCTCCTCGGCCTTCAGGGACGTTGCAGGGGCCTTCTCTTCACCATTGAACAGCTAAAACATTTCCTTGTAGTTGAGGAAGATCTCAACCTGCTAATTCCACAAGGGAAAATCTCTCCCATCAAACTTGAGGGGGACATCACAGCTTCTCTCTTGCTTGGTCGCTGTCCCCATGGCTTGTAGCGGTTGCATGCATGTTAAGGGCAAGTGTCCTCCCAGGGCACGTGGGCCCATTACCCTTGATCAGGAATACTAGCCTTGTGTGTGGCCTTAGGAGGTGTGGAAGCACCCTCAAGGATGCCGGGTCTCCTGTGGAGCATGCTGATGATGGTTCAGTAGCCAATGCACACCAAGGTGGAAGAGTGTGGAGTCCAAGGATCACATTCTTGAGTAGGCATAAATGAGTCGCAACAAGTTGCACTCAATGAAAGCAGGATTTTTCATCTTTCATTGTGATACTACACAAAAAAACTTATATCATGTAATGAGAACTTTCCAAAGCATCCAAGCATGTCCAAAACAGAGCAGTACAGCCCCTGCTACAGCCGTTGAAGAAACCCATGATAGAGCCATCCACCATGCCATGAACTTCAGTGACAGGAGGCGCTTTGACGGCGACCTGTCGAAGCACCCTTTCTAATCCTCGAACTTGGGGGTGTTAATCCCCTCCTGTACATATTTGTTCTCTTTTGGTGGCCGTGAGTGTTCAGGGCATGCTGGTACAACTAGTGGAGCCGACACACCATGAAGGCACGCGATCCTCCTCCACCACCTCACAGGTGGTCTCCTTCACCTTGACCACATGAACCATCTCCACCCGGCCTTGACGAGCCTGCCGCGTGCTTGGGCTCTCACGACAAACCTAGTTTATTCTTCTAATCATGACTATCCATTGCTAGATTTAGCTTGAGGGACCCATGTTAGGACTATGACATTGTATTTGGTTAGGCTTGGACTATGCCACTTCGCAGGTGACATATGGCATGCCCCATGTGGGGTGTGCACATTCACTCGCACCCTTTTTTGGGCTGCAGAGGGCTTTTTCCCTTGAGCAAGCATGCTCGCCGGCAAGCCTCGCTCACCGTTGTGACGGGTGAGGTCGAAAACCGACCTCACCCCTTGTACTAGGGTGACTTGTGAGTAGGAGACCTGTACCCTTTTTTTGGTTGCTGCCATGGAGTTTTGGACCTAGAGTGGCCTAGGATCCACCATTTTGAGCGTCGCTTGTTGTTATGGCTTCGTATCAAGACTCTCATGGTATCATAGCAAGTTTACACAGTTATGTTCAGTGTATAAGTCAGGGCAGAGCGAATACCGTGGTGGCTAAGGTAAGTGCGGAAGTAGATCCGTGTGGCTGTTGTGAAAGTAGGCCATGCAAGTCACAAGTGGCATCGAAATCTCACCCCTAGGCCGTGCCCTGCTAGTGGAGGTGGCGGAAGAAGGGGCATGTCGACAGTGAAAAGTGATGAGGGGAAGAGTCCAAGCATTGCCTACACCTCTCATGAGGTGACAACGGGATCTCCCACCCCTGTTTGTGTGTGAGCATGTCCTAGGTGGCCTGACAACAGTTCCTAGGTCAAGACAGGAGGTTCCTATCAAGCTCTTGGCTTGCAGCAGAAAACTGGGCCCCAAAACCAGGAAAATTGCTGCCAAGATATTCTTCGGAAGCATAGAGAGGATCACAGTATTCAGACAGTGTCCCTAGATCCAAAGCAACCAGCTAGGAGCCATGAGTGCAGCTGGATCAACACAGGGAGGGGCCGGTGCGAATGTTTGTGTTAGCACCGGTGTTGGTGCCTGTGCCGGAGCCACCTCCACCAGTATGATGTGGGACGAACTGAGCAAGGTTTTGTCCAACAAAGACTTAATGCCACCGGTGCTAGATGCGCGTGAAGTTTTTTCATGGAAGGATGTTTTCCTTTCATGGGCGGCGGAACATGGCCTTGAGGATTACTGTTTAGCTTTGCAGCCGGACAATGCCGATGCGCGGGTCCTTCTCCGAGCATTCAACGCTCTAGTCCACGCACTCCCAGAGGACCAGTAGTATGCACTTCAACAGTTCCACTTTGGTGGAAAAGGGGTGGACCCCGTGAATTCGCGCAGTGGCGATCCTCAACCTCACTATGCATGGAAGCATCTGGCCACTCAAAAGGAGGAACAAGGGATGGCTCTAGTGATCTCCTTGAGTGAGAAACTTTGCAACCTCCGTCCGAAACCGGGCGCGCTTGTTGCCTAGTACTGAGATGCTGCTATGGATATTTGCTGGTGCATTCTCAGCCTTGGTGCTGCCTGCTCCATCCTAGAGTGGTTGGATCCTGTTCTCCTGCACCTTGGCAAGCAGTACAAGGATTTTTGGTGTGGTTTGTTTTGGAGGCTAAAAGGTGCCGACATCAAGATTACCGACCTGGTGGAAGTGTTCAAGGAGCTGCGCAACTATGAGGATATCATACGAAGTGATGCACTGGAAGATGAGGGTGCAGCAGCGAGCGCATTTGTTCACCAAAGCAGAGGTACCTCTCATCCCTCGCACCAGCACTCGAGTGGAGGAGGTAGGGTAGGAAAGGGAGGTGTGGGAGATAGAGATGGGAAAGGTGGCAGAGGGCAAGGCCGCAGTCAGGGAGCAGGAAACCACACTTGCAACTATTGCGGACAGCTCGGTCACAACTGGAGGGCCTATCCGTCTCTCAAACGCATCACGACTCCCTCTATGTAGCAGACACATCCAGCGATTGGTCAGCCACCTACGTCGTTCCCACTGCCAAGTCAGCACTCGTATCCTCCATTTGTCAACCGGCCTGAGGCAAACGGACTAGAAAACAGGGCCGACACAATAGCACCTGCCGTCCGCTCCTAGCATTTCAGCTAGGAGAAGATATCACCCTCAGGATCACGGTTCCACACTGTGCAGTTCCTAGGCAATCACTTGCTAGCAACTGTGTCCACTTAGCACTTGGTCACTTTCGCGCGAGGTGCTAGTCAAAGACTAACTCCTGGGGCTGAGACCAACCAGTGTCTTCTTTATACTGTTCCTTAGTTGGACAACTCTGTGAGGAGCATCTAAGGCCAGATTGTGTAATTAGAATGAGGAATGAGCTTGGTACATATAGTCCTAGGCCTGGCTTCTAAGGTGTGTGGGTAGTGACACTTTTGGGGTGGTCACTCCACACCACCTCACCAGTCCGCCAATTGGCACATCCACTGACCGTCAAGTGGCGCACTCTCCTCATGCATGGAGAAATGTCTAAGAAACTTCCCCTGTGCTAGAAGGTAAAAAAAACCTCCTGCGCACATCAAGGCTCGATCGCAGGACCTGTTGTCCCTAAGTCCAACATGCTATCCGTTGCGCTACACTTCTGGTGTCTCGCTTGGACTTGCACCACGAACAAGGTCTGGGGGACTTACTCCAAGGGAGCAGTGCATGCCCAACCTGTCTGTCAAGCCGTAGTAGTGGCCATGGGGCATAGAAGAACAACAATCTCTCCCTTGCACCTTAGGCCACCTGCTGTGGTAGGTTTTCTTCGGCATGAACCTGTAGCTCTAGGTTGTGTATGTGCATGTCAGTTTTCTTGGTCTTTAGTTCTCATCTCTTGCATCCACCATGCCGACTCCTCGAGCACCTGCAACATGCAAGTCGCTGTCTAGCGGCTTTGTCAAGAAGTCGGCAAGCATTTTCTTGGTTGCGACGTGCTCCAGTTCCACGACACCCTTGGCGATAAGGTCACGTGAGTAGTGGTACCGAATATCGATGTGCTTTGTACGCCGGGAGATCATGTCGTCCTCTGCCATAGCGATGGCACTTTGGTTGTCGATGCGGATGACCGTTGCTTCCTCTTGTGGTGCCTTGATCTCATCAAGCAAACTGCGAAGCCACTGTGTTTCCTTGCACACTTCGGAGAGTGCAATGTACTCCGCCTCAGCAGTAGAAAGCGAGACGCAGTCCTGCTTCCTGCTTGCCCACGAGACCGCACCACCNAGTCCGACGTGCCGAGTCTTTTTGAGGTAGCGAAAAATCCGCTTCACGACTTGCCAATGTTCTGGCCCAGGGTTGGCCACAAACCTGCTCACCTGACCCACTGCAAAAGCAATGTCAGGTCGTGTTCCCACCATTGCATACATGAGGCTTCCAACGGCGGACTGGTATGGAATGTTTTGCATCTCCCGCCGGTCTGCCTCGTTGCTTGGTGACATGGAGGAGGAGAGCTTGCAGTCGGAGGGCATGGGGGTGCTGACGGGCTTGCAGTCCTCCATGTTGTAGCGCTTCAAGATGTCCATGATGTACTTGGTCTGGTTGAGCTCGATGTTGCCTGCTTTGCGGTTGCGGTGAACAACAATCCCGAGGTAGTACTCGAGAGGTCCCATGTCCTTCATCTTAAATCTGCTGGCCAGATTTTTCTTGAGGTCCGTGAGGGCCTCCTGCGAGGAAGACCACATGGTAAGATCATCCACGTACAACGCCACAAGTAGCAAGCCACGTTCGTCCTCCCGCACATAGACGCCAGGGTCATTCTTGCAATGTGCGAAGGAGATCTCAGTCATGAAGCTGTCCATCTCCTTGTACCAGATCCGTGGGGCCTGTTTCAGCCCGTACAACGCCTTCACCAGCTTGCACACCTTACCCTCGGGTGCTTTGACACCTTCCGGTACCTCCATTAGCACCTCCTTGTCGAGCTTCCCATAAAGGAAGGCTGTTTTCATATCCATCTGGTGGATCTCAAGGTCTTTGGCGGCAGCGACAGCAAGCAGGGACCTGATGGAGGCAAACGTGACGACCGGTGCAAAGGTCTCATCGTACTCAGAACCTGCGCGCTGTGAGAACCCTTTCGCCACGACCCTTACCTTGTACTTGTCGATGCTATCATCTTCCTTCCGCTTCAACCTCAGCACCCACTTTGAGCCCACCACGTGAGCGTTAGCGGGTCTGTCCACCAGCACCCATGTGCCATTTTCTTCGATGGACGTGAGCTCGCTGTCCACCGCCTCCTTCCACTTGGCCGCATCGGGCCTTGCCAGCGCCTCAGCCACAGTGAGCGGCTCTCCCTGAGCCAAACAGGACCAGCTCAGTCCAGTCCAGCTTCCAGTGTCAGCGTCGTACTTTGGAGTTTGTTTTCTTTGTCGTGTGCTGCGACGTTGCATTGCTGGTGGATGTTTGCCATGCTGTTGCTCCT
>SZWC01004943.1:85636-96998 GCA_023375785.1 Penium margaritaceum
GGGGGAGGAGAGGAGCGTACACGGGGGCGAGCGGCGGAGGAACAGGGGCGAGAGGCATGAGGGAGACCAGGGAGGCGAGCATGAGGAGGGGAGGTTGCACTGGGAAAGGCAGTGGCAATGGGCGGAGACAGTCGACTGGGGGCACCTGTTTAGGGTGACGGTTCTGACGCCGCACGTGTATACGAGGGTCCCAGCGGGCACCCTTGACGCAGTGTGGGTGGCCATGGCCATACCACTGCTGCGCTACACCACGCATCCGCGTGATGTGGCGGGATCTCTTCTGCTCCAAGTGATGCCTTGTCTTATCCTCCGCACCCGGCCCCAGCAGCACCGCTGCAGCGACACGGAGTGGGTGGGACATTTGGCAGCCAGGTTCCAGCGGGGGGAGTGGGAGGCGCTATTTGCAGAGGCGGTGCATTTGGCAAGATGGACGGGGCAGGCTCCGCCCCCGCGCAGGTGCCAGGGACGAGAGCAGCAGCTGCGGGACCAGAGGCTACAGAGGGTTGTGATAAAGTACCATCGGGGTAGCACGGCCAAGGCGTATGACGCCTTGGATGTGATGGACATTGCCCCACCGAGCCTAGAGGTGCTCGCCAGCCTCCAGGTGAAGCACTTTGCGGCGGAGCATGGAATGCCGGAGTGGCTACTGCAGGGGATGCGGGGAGGAGGAGGGTGCCTCCCGGACGCAGATGGTGACCGGAGGGCACTCTTGGACAGCAGCAGGGGGTCGGCAGAAGGACCGTCTGGGCTGACACTGGACCACTTACGACAGGTGGTGGCATGATATTTGAGATTGACCAGGCTCTTGGCACAGCTATTGGCATCCCAGTGTCGAGGGCGACTCCACCCGACGGCCAGACGGTTCTTGGCGGCGAGCCGTCTCATAGCCCTGGCCAAACCTGATGGGGGGGTGCGGCCGATCGCGATAGGGGAGACTATCCCGCGCCTCCTCTCACAATGGATGGTGAGCACAGAGAGGTCGGAGATGGAGCAGGCGGTGGCACCGTTGCAGCAGGCACCGGGGGCTCAGGCAGGGTCGGACACAATGTTCCATGCAATAAGTGAGCAGCTGCACAGGAGGCCGGACTGGGAAGTGATCAGCGTGGATGTGCGCAATGCGTACAACACGGTCGAGCGCATGGCGATCTTCAAGGCATTAAGGGAGAGGGGGTTCGCGAGACTTATCCCAGGACTGGCCCTGTTCTATGAGGAGCCTTCGGACCTGCTCTTCCAAGGAGGGGTGCAGCCAACCGTCATTCGGTCGGAGCGGGAGATCCGGCAAGGAGATCCCATCAGCCCATTCCTGTATGCACTAACGCAGCAAGAGGCACTGGAGGCAGCGCAGGCGGCAATGGAGGGGGAAGGGAGGGTGCTGGCATATTAAGACGACACGTACTTGCTGGGCCCCGTGGGCCGGCTGGAGGAGGCGTATGGGGCCCTGACGCGGACTTTGACAGCGGCAGGGATGGAGGTGCAGCCGCAGAAGTGTTAGCTGTATGTGCCAGACGAGAGAGGGGAGGTACCAGAGGGCTTGGCGGAGATTCCGCGTGCAGTGGAGGGGATGATGGTGTTGGGGGCGCCAATCGGGTGCGAGGCCTTCTGCCGTCAGCGGCTGGATGAGGCAGTGCAGGTAGTTGAGGCCTTGATGGAGGCCCTGCAGCAACTACCGGACGCATAGGCAGTGTTCAGCATCCTGCGCGAGTGCACGATGTGCCACCTACTGCACATCATGCGCCTTGTGCCACCATCAGAGTGGTGGGAAGTGCGTCTCCGGCGGTTTGACGAGAAGGTGGGACAATGCTTGGGGGGACTCCTGGGGTTGAAGGAGGTACAGGGCGCGAGAGAGGGGCGGGCAGTGGCACATGCAGAGCGACAGGCCCAGTTGCCCATCCAGAGGGGGGGGGCTGGGGCTGACGTCCGTGGCGGACTTGGCCCCACTCTCCTAGCTGTGCAGCCGGCTGCAATCGTGGCGGATGGTGCGGCAGTTGATGGTACAGCAGGAGCAGGCACAGGCGGAGCCGGAGGGATGAAGGCAAGCGGGGCCGTGGGCTGGAGCAGGGTTTGCGCAGTTGCGAGGACGGGCACAGCTGGGGTTGTCGGAGGCAGTGCGAGGGAAGTTACCCGAGTTTGAGGCGTGTGAGAGTGGGAGCCCGAAGAGGCTGTTCCAGGACCTTTGTGAGACCCGGTGTGAGGAGCTGCTAGCGGGGCTGCGCCAGGATGTGGCAGCGGACTTGGGGCCGGAGGAGGGGCGACCACAGCTACAGCGACTGGAAGCAGTACAGGGGGACCATAGTGGGGACTGGCTCCTTGCCCACCCCCGGTCGGTGACTGATAGGCTGTACATGTCAACAGCAGATTGGAGAGTGGCCTGTCGGTTCCGGCTGGGGCTCTGAATTGCACACCTTCGCCGCACATCCCGCTGCTCGTGTCGGGACCAAGCAGCGATACATCCGTGCGCACCCCTGCACGCACTTAGGTGCACACTGGGGGGTGCACCGTGCGCGGCTCACTATGCGGTGGTGTGGGAGCTGGCGGCAATGATAAGGGAGAGTGGACTGGGAGGAGTAGCGGTGGAGCCGGAGGGGGTGCTGCCGGAGGGCCGGCCTGACATGACGTGCTTTGACCCGGCGGCAGGACACCTCCATGTGCTTGACGTGGTGATAGCCGATCCACATCAACCCAGCCTCGGTGGCCGGACGGAGGAGAGGGCCGGGGTCCCTTGTGAGGAGGCGGTCCGGGTGAAGGAGCGTAAGTATGAGCGGTGGAGGGGTGAGCGCGACAGGCGAGAGTTCTGTTTCCCGGCGATGGAGACCCTGGGGGCGTTCTCGCACGGCAGTTTGGCTGAGCTCATAAACCTGGAGGGTTCTGAGCATATGTGTTTCCGTGGAGACTTGATGGACCAGAGGTCAAACACTCCTGAAAGGGCCTCGTGCCGGATACATGGCCATGTACAATTTCCATTTCATTCAATGAGAGACAATGTTGTTGTTGTTGTTGTTGTTGTTGTTGTTGTTGTTTTTGTTATTGTTGTTGTTGTTGTTGTTGTTGTTGTTGTTGTTGTTGTTGTTGTTGTTGTTGTTGTTGTTGTTGTTGTTGTTGTTGTTGTTGTTGTTGTTGTTGTTGTTGCTCTTGTTGTTGTTGTTGCTGTTGTTGTTGTTGTTGCTGTTGTTGTTGTTGTTGCTGTTGTTGTTGTTGTTGCTGTTGTTGTTGTTGTTGCTGTTGTTGTTGTTGTTGCTGTTGTTGTTGTTGTTGCTGTTGTTGTTGTTGTTGCTGTTGTTGTTGTTGTTGCTGTTGTTGTTGTTGTTGCTGTTGTTGTTGTTGTTGCTGTTGTTGTTGTTGTTGCTGTTGTTGTTGTTGTTGCTGTTGTTGTTGTTGTTGCTGTTGTTGTTGTTGTTGCTGTTGTTGTTGTTGTTGCTGTTGTTGTTGTTGTTGCTGTTGTTGTTGTTGTTGCTGTTGTTGTTGTTGTTGCTGTTGTTGTTGTTGTTGCTGTTGTTGTTGTTGTTGTTGTTGTTGTTGCTGTTTTTGTTGTTGTTGTTGTTGTTGTTGTTGTTGTTGTTGTTGTTGTTGTTGTTGTTGTTGTTGTTGTTGTTGTTGTTTTTGTTGTTGTTGTTGTTGTTGTTGTTGTTGTTGTTGTTGTTGTTGTTTGGATGCCTACACCACAAACCGTGCTTACTTCAACATTTCGTAGCACAAACCGTTGACCTGGCCATTGGTTTTCTCTTGGCTGTATCATGCATATAAGGCCCGGGATGTTTTTGCATATGGCGGCATTGACCAACTCGAAGGAGCTCAATGCTGGAAAAGCCAAAGGCCAGTGGGCACCTTTGATGTAAAGCTACAAGCTTCATCTATGTAGTTCCAGGTGGGTCCGACAACTTAGCATCTGAATGAAGGATGGAATATTCCATGCACTACAGAAACTTCTACGAACAAACATGCTCTCTTTTTCTGGAGACTGAGAAGTTGTAGTGCATTTTGGCACCAAATTCTTTGAAACTCGTCACCAAACCTAGGACCACAGCAAGGAAAAGAAGAGGTAAGAATTGTTTCGGGCCCGAGGAAAATCATGTCCGGCCAGACCAAGAACGAAAAGTGGGAAGAGATTCAGATCCACGACAAAAACAAATAAGACTTAAGATCAAGGTCCAAGTCACAAGGAGAGGTACAACTTTTGCATGTGCCAGAACAACCATGGACAAGCTGTTGGTGTGTGGACTTTGGCCTGGCACTCTTTTTGAGGACAGCGAGGTTACTTGGGGTGCGACACGATGCTAGGGTTGAGATTATGCTGGTCGAGACCTGCGCATCAGGTGAGTTCTACCGGTGTGACGTGGAGACCCATTGCCTACATGTGTTATGTATGATCCATGCATGATGCGGTGGAGATCCGGACACCTGGAGACATTTTCTGGGGTCACGAGGAGACCTTGTTTCTCTGTCTCTCTTCCATGATGTTTGACATGTAGGTGTGTGATTGCTTTCTTGCATGGTCGAGACCCGGGCACTTGGTGGGATGCACCATTGTCACAAGGAGACCCTGTGCTGTAGTATGCTTGATCGGTGCTCGCCATGATTGGTTTCCCGAGCCATCCTGTCCTGCCTTTGCTCATCCATTGTGGTGTTGACGGATGTGTCAGCCAGGGGGAGTGTTGGTGTGTGTAGCTTCCACCCGTCACGAGCCACGGCCGTGGCAGCTGTGGGTGCACCCGGATTTGATGATGAGCGGCGGCCGCATTGGAGATCGTGACAACCCGACGGGACTCCGGATTGTCCAGGGACTTATCCAGCAGCTACAACATGACTGGTGTGACGTAGACGACGTGTCTCTACAGCTTGACTACCTGGTCTGCTGTTGCTGGAGTTTTCTCGGTGGTCGAGACCCACGCACCCGGTAGCCTGTACCGGTGCGATGAGGAGACATGCAACTTTGTGTGTGCTTCCTGTTGTGGAAAGCACACGCTCACGTCTTGGTACTACACTCGTACTTTTATGGGTGCCCTTAGTGCAGTTCAGAGTTCTCTAGAGTTTTCTCGGTGGACAGGCCATTTTGGCCGATTTCATTGTTTTGCTTGCTATTAGTGTCTGGATGATGCAAACCCACCTTCCATGGGTTCGTTGCGTAGAGCTCATTGTTGTGCACATTCTGGTGTAGACAGCGGGTGATTCTGACACCTGAGCAGTGAGTTACGGCCAAAACTGTGGTTTTAGGCCTGTGTGAGCAGGTACGAAAATACCGCCGCCCCTAGCGACTCTAGGCGGCCAGCAACTATTTAGGCTGATTGTTGCTCAGTTGTCATTCCTCTCTGCATGTGTTTACTAATGGAAGCACATTTGACACTGAGTCGTGTCGTCTAGCCAAACTCTTGTCGTTTCGCATCCGACCTGTGTTGACGCCATGAGCTGACTGAGCGCTGACGCCCAGTCAGTGGCAAGCATACTAGGAAGCTTCCTAGAATCTTCTCATGGTATCAGAGCAAACAAGCCACAACTCGTTGTGCTGTGCAGCAGAGACGCAGCAACAGTGAGTGGCAGCAGCGGCAGCCACCCATAGCAGCAGCAGCAAATCCTAGAGGGACCCACCACGACTACGTTGTAGCGGAGCGGTGGAGGTAGCAGAGACAACGGCGGCGGCTGCAAGCAACAATGGCCGTAGCAACAATAAACGGCAGGAAGCACCTGCGGCGGTAGCGGCTACGGGCTGCTCCCACTACAACAGCAGCACCGGGTGGCAGTAGCAGCCGTGTCTGGCTACCGGTGTGCACACAAAAAAAAAGGAGGAGAAGTAGCTCGCAAGAGAAGCAGTAGATTGCGGCAGCGGCGGCTGTGAGTAGTGGTAGCACGCAGTAGCAGCAGCAACTTGCCGTAGCGGCGGTGAGCAGCAGCAGCAGCGGCGGCAATCAGTTGCAGTGGCAGCTGCAGAAGGCGGCAGCAGCAAACAGCATCAATAGTAGCGAGCGGCAGTAGCAGCTAGCGGCTGCAAGCAGTAGCAGCAGGTGGCAGTGAGCAACAGCAGCAACAACGGCAAGCAGCTGTAGCAGCAGCAGTAGCGGCGGCGCTGGCGGGCAGCTGCAGCGTGCAGCTGCAGCTGCTCACGTGGGCTACAACAGCAGCAGCAACCCGCGCAGTAGTGGCAGCAGCAGCAGCAGCAGCAGCCACTACTGTTGCTTGCTCGCCTCGCGAAGCTGCGCTACAGCTTTGCGTTGCGAGCAAGCAGCACGAGGCTTCTTGCTCGCAGGGAGCGAGCTCGCCGAGCGAGCTCGCTCGATGGGCTCACCAAGCGAGCTCGCTTGACAGGTCGCTCGAAGCGAGGGTTGAGCCAGACCGGAAAAAAAAGGAGAGAAGGGGGGGGGACTCGAGTGGGACACCCCAGAAAACCCCAAAGGGGGCACCCGAGGAGGTGGCACCATCACAAACCCCAAAAAAAAAACAACAAAAAAAGGGAGAAGGAGGATAGGGGGGTCCTTGAGTGGGGTAGTTGAGTAAGGCCTGTAAAGGGGTACCGCACTAGCGCCGAGCGTCGATGAACAAAGAAAAAAAGGGGTGAGTTTTGTTTTTGGCTTTTTAATTGTTTTACTTTTTAGTGTGGCTTGAGGCCAGTACCTTCGGCTGACGACGGGAACCGTTGTAGCAGCAGCCGACGCGAGAGTCGTAGTAGCAGTAGCAAGAGCGAAGGTGGCTTGAGGCTACAGCCGTCTGTTGACGATGGCACCCAGTGAAGCATCAGCGGTACCGAAGGCGACTTGGGGTCGCACGTTGCGATAATTGCGCCATCGTCACCGGGTGCAACGTTGTAGCAACACACTACGGCTGAGGTTGTCGCCTTGACTGACGACATCGCTGCCCGTCTGAGAGACGTTGTTGCATTCGTATCCCTCTACGTGGTGCTTTGCACCACCGGGGTCAAGTGTGTGAGATTATCACCTACGCTCAGCTCTCGACATGAGCTGCGTAGCATGGCCGTGGGTGTTGCCATCGCCGTGGTCTGCGCCTGAGCCTCAGCCGTGGCAGCCGCCACAGGTACATTGGTCGATGCAGCCGTGGCAGAAGTCCCACTTGTCCTCAGGGTTTTCGTGCTGTTACTATCGAGAATGGCAGCATGGCTGGCGCGAGTGCCAACAACACCCTCATTGGTGGCATCCCCCCTGGGTAAGATCCTCTCCACCTCCTCCTTTAGTGGATACATCACCGAGTGATTCCACAGCGCTTCTACGTGGTGATATGGCTGCTCTACACATGGAGGTCTAAAACCTCCACCGCATGGTCCAGCAGCTCCTTGACCACGTGACTTCCGAGCGGGTTGCCACCTCGTCGCAGGTGTCGCCTCCCACTTCATCTTCATCTTCTTCCCGATCTTGCATCTCGTCCTCCGACGATGCTAGTATACCGGATCTCTCGTCTACATCTGTCGCCCTCCGCTACGTCTTGGAGGCTGTCGGCATCATACCGACGGACGGACCCTCAGCCGCTTGTCGTATCGCTCGTTCTTGCACTCGTCGTGCGCGGCGGCGAGCTACTCGTCTTGCACGGCGCGCACGGGCAGCACCATCAGACGCGGCTGTGGGAGGAGTCTCTGGTGACGAGACCCCCTTGTCTCCCGTCCACAAGTTGGTCTGCTGAGTCTCCACAGCTCCTACCGATGTGTCAGTCGTGAGGGGGATGGTTTGTTCGCTGACGACCGCGGCGAAGCTCGGCATTGGTGAGGCAATTTCTCTACAGCGTAGGATGATTGAGGCGGATGACGCTACACAGTAGACTCAGTTAGCGGATAGTTTGGCGGAGGGAGACGTTTGCCCTGATGGAGACTCTTCATCAGAGGAGGATTGGTCTGACGCTGAGTCTTAGTCGAGGATGGAAATGGTGTTTGTGGATACCCTGGCGGATGACATGACAATGACCGATGTAGGAGCTACGCTTGACGGTGTGCACGCTCCCGCGTCAGCTGGTGTGGAGACAGATGCCATGGTGCCAAGAGCAGCAGCAAGAGCAGGCGATACAGATGCTGATACTCGGCCCCCAGCAGACGCCCAGGTGGTTCAGACAGAGAGTGCTGGGCAGCAAGAGCAGGTGATGGACCACAAGGACGAGGCAAACTTCCTCTATGAGGATCAGTCGTCCGTTGTGGAGTAGTCGGACGCAGGGTTGGAGGCAGACGTAGAGGTCCAGTGCGCTGCCGTTCTTGTAGAACCCACGGCACGAGCACGAGATAGCCCCTCAGTGAGAGCAGACGTCCGTGTGTACGACATGGAGGATGCAAAGCAAGCTGCAGACCTCTGACACCTGGCTGCCCTGATCGGTGTCGTTGACACCACGGCGGTTCCAGCCGAGGACACAACTACTCTTGTCCGAGCTGCAGTTCCTGTACCCGAGCGCCTATGCTCCACTGTCAACCAGCAGGAGGTAGTGGTGGCTCGAGCGGAGGCGCACGTGCAGAGTCTCATGGTCGAGCTCTGGGAGGCCAGCAGCCGCTGTTACACTGTGGATACTCCAGCACGGCGGGCTGTCGAGGAGAGTGTGGAGGATGTACACATGCATCTCGAGGTAGCTGAGTGGCCTCTACATGATGCACGTCTAGGACAGGCGGACCATCGCGAGAGGGCAAGGCCTACTGCGACTCTCTAGGACAGGCGGACCTCCAGCAGTAGGTGGATGATGGGCTACGCACCAGGGGTCACGAGGAGCACCACGGCACTGACCGCACCTTCGATGACCACGACGTCACCGCGGATGCAGCTGTACCTATACATGCCGACGTCCGCCCAGCAGCTGACGACCGAGCGATAGGTGTGTCACGAGCAGCAGGTGCCTTCGGAGAAGTCGTTCCTACAGTCCCAGACGACTTACGTGGCTACTCATTGTCTTGCGCTACCGCTCTACAAGCACTTCGTGGCCTGGTGGCACTTGAGTCGACGACCGACGCACATGACATCGACTTGTGCGACGAGCAGGCGCAGCTCCACTCTTTCCTACGGGGTGATACCGCAAGGCTGTAGGAGGCTCTGGCTCGTGCTGACACGCACACGATCGAGGTGCACCGTCAGGTTTGTTCTGCGAGTGACCGCCTACATGCCGCAGATGTAGCCAGCCAGTCGGCTGCCGCGTAAGAGCTCGTCGAGCTCCACACGCGCCTCGACGCTGCGGAGGCCGCGAGGCGATATGCAGCTGAGCAGTTGGATGCTATACAACACGCGATTGTCTGGGAGGAGGCCCTCCGTGCTGAACCAGTCACATCAGCAGATGACATCAGCAGTGACGATAGCGAGGACAATACTAGCGACGACGGCGCTCCGGGGTGAGGCTCTGTGGGAGTACATCTCACCAACATCGTCGTCACCCTTGCTATTGCAGTGTAGGGGTATGTGGCCATGGGGGAGCCGTGCTCCCTCCTCAAGGATTGTGTTAGGACTATCCGCTTTGCCAGTGCTGTCAGCCTCTACAGTCCAGGGGGGGTGTTGGTGTGTGGAATTTGGCCTGACACTCTTTTTTAGGACAACGAGATTACTTGGGGTGCAACATGATACTAGGGTTGAGGTTATGCTGGTCGAGACCCGCGCATCTGGTGAGTTCTACCGGTGTGACGTGTAGACCCATTGCCTACATCTGTTATGTATGATCCATGCATGATGCGGTCGAGACCCGGACACCCGGAGACATTTTCCGGGGTCACGAGGAGACCTTGTTTCTCTGTCTCTCTTCCATGATGTTTGACATGTAGGTGTGTGATTGATTTCTTGCATGGTCGAGACCCGGGCACTTGGTGGGATGCACCATTCTCACGAGGAGACCCTGTGATGTAGTATGCTTGATCGGTGCTCGCCATGATTGGTTTCCCGAGCCATCCTGTCCTGCCTTTGCTCAGCCATTGTGGTGTTGACGCATGTGTCAGTCAGGGGGGGTGTTGGTGTGTGTAGCTTCCACTCGTCACGAGCCACGGCCGTGGCAGCTACGGGTGCACCCGGAGTTGATGATGAGCGGCGGCCGCATTGGAGATCGTGACAACCCGACGGGACTCCGGATCGTCCAGGGACTTATCCAGCAACTACGACATGACTGGTGTGACGAAGACGATGCGTCTCTACAGCCCGACTGGCTGGTCTACCGTTGCTGGAGTTTTCTCGGTGGTCGAGACCCACGCACCCGGTAGCCTATACCGGTGTGATGAGGAGACGTGCAACTTTGTGGGTGCTTCTTGTTGTGGAAAGCACACGCTGACGTCTCGATACTGCACTCGTACATTTATGGGTGCTCTTAGTGCATTTCGGAGTGCTCTAGAGTTTTCTCGGTGGACAGGCCATTTTGGCCGATTTCATTGTTTTGCTTGCTATTAGTGTCTGGATGATGCAAACCCACCTTGCGTGGGTCCGTTGCGTAGAGCTCATCGTTTTGTACGTTCTGGTGCACACAGCGGGTGATTATGACACCTGAGCAAAGAGTTACGGCCAAAATTGTGGTTTTTGGCCAGTTTGAGCAGGTACGAAAATATTGCCGCCCCTAGCGACTCTAGGCGGCCAGCAACTATTTAGGCTGATTGTTGCTCAGTTGTCATTCCTCTCTGCATGTGTTTACTAATGGAAGCACATTTGACTCTGAGTCGTGTCGTCTAGCCAAACTCTTGTCGTTTCGTATCCGACCTGTGTTCACGCCGCGAGCTAACTGATCGCTGACGCCCAGTCAGTGGCAAGCGTGCTAGGAAGCTTCCTAGAATCTTCTCACAAGCAGCTCACTTGACTTGACTATCACACTGCAAGGCAGGTGAGTGGCCTGTAACACTGCAAGGGAAAAAAAATGTCGGTGGTGGTGAATTCATTTTTTAAGATGGCGCATTTCATTGCACGTCCGGAGAGCATCACTGATGCTGGGAGAAATCAACTCGTCCTTAGTCATGCGATCAAGCTGCATGGAGTTACACATCTGTAACATAGTATGGCTATTTCTCTGAAATATCTCAGCGTCTAGAATTCTTGTTTATCTTTTCATCCCCCTGCATATGCACAGCTCCATACACTTACCTCATACAAATTGACCTTTAGTTTTGGAGAACGAGGCGGATCCCTTGAAATTGGCTGGAAATTCCCCCTTCCAGAGAAAAGATACATGAGAGTGTACGTGGTTGTGTACACGGCACAGATTACAAGATTTTCATTAATGTACAGTTTACGGTATCCTTGGATGAGATTTCATTCTTTCTCTCACTCCCCCCCCTCCTCCTCCTCCTCCTCCTCCTCCTCCTCCTTATCCTCCTCCTCCTCTTCCTGAAAATGTCAAGAATGTACATTGGATGTGTATGTGAGAGTGCATGTGGTGCGCGCGTCTAATGAAACAAAAATTTCTTACCACATTCTTGTTCAGGAGAAATGCATCTCAG
>SZWC01004943.1:137778-150392 GCA_023375785.1 Penium margaritaceum
ATCTATATCTATATCTATATCTATATCTATATATATATCTATATCTATATCTATATCTATATCCATATCGATATATATACATCTATATCTATATCTATTTCTATTTCTATTTCTATATCAATATCTATATCTATATCTATGTTAACATCTATTTCTATGACTATGTAAACATGTTTGCTAATTTCTATATACATACACATATGTACACAAATCTTACAACTAGATGTATACTTACATCTTTATTATTATCTACATATGCATGTATGCCATTAATTATACTTATGCATTGATATCTTTATGTATTTATGTATGTATTGAAGACATACATTGTATATGTAGATACATAACATGGGTTGTTTTTTATGTAATTGATTGTTTATGTTTTTTTTCCTAGATGCTAAATTTAGATCGATCGAAAACAAGTGTATTTGGTTTCCATCTTCCATGTACCTTTATGTTTTTTGTGAGCATATCCCTATGTTGTCAATTGGATTTCATCCCACATCTTAGCTGTATGTTCAAAAACCCTTAAAAGGGTTTTGCTGTCTGAAAACTAAGGTCACGGCCATTAGCCCTGGATAAACCATGGGGATGTTTGGAAACCAATATTCCGAATATGAATGAAGTGGCTGGAACTCGTGGGAAACTAGGACTTTATCGTCGTGGCAGCTAGTAAAAGGATCATAACAGGTTTTCGGGCTACAAAAGCACAAAGTTCCAGGCTTGGAAGTGTGCGACGAAGTTCAGCGATGAGTGCGTGTGACTTGGCGCGATGGTGTGGTCTGTTGCGCAAAAGACGTCAGGGCAGGCAGTCGAAGATAGCGGACAATGAAGACTTCTTCAAATGAGGTGACCTCCCGGTTGAAGTGGACAGCCTCCGAGTCCTGCCTAGTCCTTCGATGTGTAGTTTCGGTCGCGAATCGATGTCCATTTGTGCGAAACGATGCGAAACGATTTTTCTTGTCGTCTTGCGATATGGACAACGATGAGCGAGTGCGATGAAAAAGTGGGTGAGTGGGCTCAGTTTCACCAACTTTTTATGACGAAACTACGGCGAAGCCCAAATGCTGATGTCAGCAAAAGAGCGGGCGGGATTCCCATTCCCACCCACCCCTTGCCAGCCGTGGCCCCAGCCTCCTGGGAATGGCAGCAGCAACCACACCGGGATCCGCTCCCCGCCGCTGTTGCTTGTGCGCGGCCGCCTTGTGCGCTCGCCGCGCACAAGGGGCCTTGTGCGCAATCGCGACAGGTGAGGCAGCCTTGGGGGGGGGTGCCCCCCGTGCCCCCGGATCTCTCCTGGCACACGCGGGCAGCCCGGATGGCCGGCGTGGCAAGCCGGCGAAGATTCGCCAGAAGCACGGTCGTAGTGCAGAAACGGGAGTCGAATCCAGACCCGTCCTTTTTTTTTCCTGCAAGCGGGGATGGCAACTGTGAGCAAGTGCCCGCCTCCGGACCACCTTTCTTACCAATCCTCTCAAGTGCTTCGGCGCAAGGCCAAGACACGCCACTGTCCTATTCTAAACACCTAAAAGGAATCGTTATGTCTGAAGTAACTTCATAAGAAACTAATTGACTCAAGAAAGAATGAAGATATATTTTTTATCCTCATTTGATGCATCATAAGTGATTTTGGGCAGGGTACCTCGTGTCCTCGCAACACCGGAACGTCTCCGACAACGTAGGTCTCCATCATCAAGAAAAATCAAGTGATGTTTGGAATACACCGTAAAATTTTTTAAAGAAATAAAACTACATTTTCATAGCTAGAGAAGTTTGAGGAATACAAGGTCACGAGGACACTCGCAACACTCATCCACAAAACAGAGTGCCGAGGTGTCAACCATTCCAAAACTTTCATTAAGTTTAGTTCATTAACTATTTGATCTTGGAAAAACAACACTCGTGGCACTAGCAATGAGTTACCTGAATGAGCACTCTCGAGGTCAAGCTTGCACATCTCAATCGGCCACCCCATGTAGGATTGAGATGGCTCGAAGACCGTACGTCAAGAGCGACAATTAGAGTGGCAGAAAGCGTGTGTGCAGCACATCACACGCCCCGAGCATTGGAGCACATTCGTATTTTTCCATACAACATGACTAGATGAGGTACTTGGACAATAGAAACACTCCCATCGAGAAAATTCTAGAAGTCATACGATTGAGAATGAAAACTCGAAAATGGCTAAGACTACTCACCTAAACGCCTTCTATGATTGTACACAGGTGCAACCATGTGAAGAAGTTCGATGTGCATTTGATGGTTACACCATCATGAGAAGTTTCCTAGAACCTTCCTAACCACTTGCCGCGACACTAGACGTCAGCGCCAGGTCAGCGTGTGACAACAGTCACCAGTTAGAGACAAAACTGCAAGGGTCTGGGTAGGGACACGAATAGAGTGTCAGAAAACTAAAACTGAATACAATTGCAGAGAGAGATAACAAATGACAAGTCCACAGCATAAATACCTGTCGCGGCACACGGCAGGTGTCGCACGCGGCAGTGCAAGGTCTGTCCTAAAACCGGCCCAAAACACTGTTTTGGCCGTAACTCTGCGCAGACAAATCAGAATGCTACGCCGTCTGAACCTAGAGACGCAGAATCTCAAGCCGGACGCTACGACTGGTCACACGCATAAGTCTGGCACCGATCGGTGGACAGAAAATGCAAAAACATGCAAATCAGGCTCAAGAGCCAGTCCATCGAGAAAACTCTAGTTTCTGCAGAAGAACCGCAAAGCACCCCGGCAAGCACCCAAGGCGTCGTGGCAGCTCTTTGGCAGCTGCTGGTGGATGGAGCCACCACTCGTCGGTGCTCCGGTGCCAGCTGCATCCGCATCAAAGATAGGCTGCAGAAAATCTGCAAGAGGTCCGAGGCAGCATGCACGACGTTGGTGCAGTCATCGATCAGCTCGAGTGGGTGGTCCACCACCTGCCGACGCGCCGGTGTCTCTGGGGTCTACATCCGGGACCATGTCGTCACGCTCTCCTGTATCGCTGCTCTCCTTGCCGTCGCTCGTGACAAAGGGAAGAGCCACACACCAACACACCCCCTGGCTGACACAACTGTCAACGTAATGATGTCTGAGCGAAGGTAAGAGATGATGGCTCAGGGATCCAATCATAGCGAGCACTGATCGAAATACCACAGCACAGGGTCTCCTCGTGACAATGGTGCATCCCACCAAATGCCCGGGTCTCGACCATGCACGGAGTGAATCACACACCTACGTGTCAAACATCAAGCAAGAGAGACAGAGAAACAAGGTCTCCTCTTGACCCCGGAAAACATGTCTCCGGGTGTCCGGGTCTCGACCACATCATGCATGGATCATACATAACACATGTAGGCAATGGGTCTCCACATCACACCGGTGAAACTCACCAGGTGCACGGGTCTCGACCAGCATAACGTGGACCATAGCATCGTGCCGCACCCTAAGTAACCTCGCTGTCCTCAAAAAGGTGTCAGGCCAAAGTCCACACCAACACTCCCCCTGGGCCGCAGAGGCTGACGGTACGAGCAAAGCCGATGGCTGCTCCCAACACAATCCGTGAGGAAGGGGCACTGCTCCCCCATGGCCACATACCCCTGCACAGCAATAGCAAGGGTGACGACGATGCTGGTGGGATGTGTCCGCACAGAGCTCACCCCGGAGCGATGTCGTCGCTGTCATCATCATCGCTGTCGTAGTCGTCACTACTGTCGTCGTCTGCTGATGTGACTGGTGCAGCGCTAAGGGCCTCCTCCAAAACAGTCGCCTGCTGTATGGCCTCCAACTGCTGAGCTGCATATCGCCTCGCGGTCTCCGTAGCGTCGAGGCGCGTGTGGAGCTCGACAAGCTCTGAAGCGGCAGCCGACCGGCTGGCTGCATCTGCGGCATGTAGACGGTCAGTCGCGAAACGAACCTGACGGTGGACCTCAATAGTGTGCGTGTCGGCACGAGCCAGAGCCTCCTGTAGCCTCGCGGTCTCACCCCGTAGAAAGGAGTGGAGCTGTGCCTGCTCGTCGCACAAGTCGACGTCCGCTACGTCAGTCGTCGACTGAAGTGCCGTCGGGCCACGAGGTGCTGGTAGAGGGGGAGCGCGAGACAATGAGTTGCCAAGTAAGTCGTCTGGGGCTGTAGGAACGACTGCTGCAAAGGCACCTGCTGCTCGTGACACACCTATCGCTCGGCTGCCAGCTGCTCGCCGGACGACGATGTGTGTAGGTATAGCTGCATCCGCGGCGATGTCATGGTCATCGAAGGTGTGGTCAGTGCCGTGGTGCTCCTCGTGACCCCTGGTGCGCAGCCCATCATCCACCTGCTGCTGGAGGTCAGCCTGTCCCAGACATGCATCCTGTACAGACCACTCAGCTGCCTCGAGACGCCTGTGTACATCCTCCACACACTCCTTGACATTCCGTCGTGATGGAACATCCACGGTGTAACAGCGGCTGCTGGCCTCCCGGCGCTCGACCATGGGACTCTGCACGTGCGCCTCCGCTCGAACCACCACTGCCTCCTGCTCGTCGACCGTGGAGCGTAGGCGCTCGGGTACAAGAACTGTAGCCACCACTGTAGCTGTGTCATCGACCGGAACCGCTATGGTGTCAACGACATCGGTCCGGGCAGCGAGGGGACGGAGGTCCGCAGCTCGCTCTGCATCCTCCATGTCGCACACGCGGACGTCTGCTGTCGCCGAGGGGGCATCTCGTGCTCGTGCCGCGGCTACTGCAAATACGGCGACGCACTGGGCCTCTATGTCTGCCTCCGACCCTGTCTCTGACCACTCCACAACGGACGACTGGTCCTCGTAAAGGAAGTCTACCTCGTCCTAGTGGTCCATCACCTGCTCCTGCTGCTCAGTACTATCTGTATGAACCACCTGGGCGTCTGCTGGGGGCCGAGTATCAACATCTCTATCACCTGTCCCTGCTGCTGCTCATACCACCATGACAGGTGTCTCCACAGCGGCTAACGCGGGAGTGCGCACACCGTCAAGCGCAGCTCCTGCATCGGCCGTCGTCATGTCATCCGCCAGGGTATCAACGAACTCCATCTCCATCCCCGACTCAGACTCAGCCTCGGACCAATCCTCCTCCGACGAAGAGTCTCCATCACGGCAAACGTCTCCCCCCGCCGAACTCTCCGCTAGCTGAGTCTGCTGTGTGACGTCATCCGCCTCAATCATCCTGTGTTGTAGAGCAGTCGCATCGCCAATGCAGAGCTCCGCTGCGGTCGTCAGCGGACAAACCATCCCCCCCACGGGTGACACCTCGGCAGGAGCTGTGGAGACTCGATAGACCAACTCGTGGACAGGAGACGAGGGGGTCTCGTCACCTGAGACTCCTCCCACAGCCGCGTCTGATGGTGCTGCCTGTGCGCGCCGTGCAAGACGAGCAGCTCGCCGCCGCGCACGACGAGTGCAAGAACGAGCGGTGCGGCGAGGGACTGTGGGTCCGTCCGTCGGTATGATGCCGACAGCCTCCAAGACGGAGCGGAGGGCGACGGATGTAGACGAGAGATCCGGTATGCTAACATCGTCGGAGGAAGGGATGCAGGATCAGGAGGAAGATGAGGATGAAGTGGGAGGCGACACCTGCGACGGAGTGGCATCTCGCTCGGAAGTCACGTGGTCAAAGAGATGCTGGACCATGCGCTTGAGGTTCCGGACCTCCATGTGTAGGGCGGCCACATCACCACGCAGAAGCGCTGTGGCATCACTCGGTGACGTATCCACTGAAGGAGGTGGAGAGAATCGTACCAAGGGGGGATGCCACCCAGGAGGGCGTTGTCGGCACTGGCGCCAGCCATGCTGCCTATCTCGACAGTAATAGCATGAAAATCCTGAGGACAAGTGGGACTCGTGTCATGGCTACATGGACCACTGAACCTGTGGCGGCTGCCACGGCTGAGGCTCAGGCGTAGACCACGGCGATGGCAACGCCCACGGCCACGCTGCGCAGCTCATGTCGAGAGCTGAGCGTAGGTAGTCTCACACACTCAACCCGGTGGTGCAAAGCGCCACGTAGAGGGATACGAGTGCAACAACGTCTCTCAGACGGGCTGCGATGTCGTCAGTCAAGGTGACGACCTCAGCCGTAGTGTGTTGCTACAATGTTGCACCCGTCGACGATGGTGCAACTATCGCAACGTGCGACCTCAAGTCGCCTTCGGTGCCGCTAATGCTGCACCGGTTGCCGTCGTCAACAGACGGCTGTGGCCTAAAGCCACCTTCGCTGTTGCTACTGCTGCTACGACTCTCGCGGCTGCTGCTGCTACAGCGGTTCCTGTCGTCAGCCGACGGTAATAGCCTCAAGCCACACTAAAAAGAAGAATAATTAAAAAAAAAACAAGACTCGCCCCCTAGTTTTTTTTTGTTTTTTTTTAATTTTATTTTATGGTGCCACCTCCTCGGGTGCCCCCTTTGGGGTTTTCTGCGGTGCCCCACTCGAGGCCGCCCCCTCTCTCTTCTCTCCTTTTTTTTTTCTTCGGTCTGGCTCGACCCTCGCGGCGAGCACACTGGAGGGGGAGGCTCGCTCCCCCCCTCGCGTGCAGCCGGCCGGAGGCCGCCCGTCGGCCTCCCCTGCCCCTCTCAGCCGGCGGGGGGGCGACGTTTGGCTGGCACGCGCCTGCTCAAGCGCCGGTGCTTGGCCGGCGCTGTCGCACCCTCCGGGGGCACGACGGGCCCGACCGACCGGAACCCCCCCCTTCTTGGGCGGGGTCCCTCGCGTCGGGTCCCACTCAGGCCCGACAGCAGCAGCTGCTGTAGCAACTGCTGCTGCGGTTGCTGCAACAACTGCTGCTGCGGTTGCTGCAGCAACTGTTGCTGCGGTTGCTGCAGCACCTATTGCTGCGGTTGCTGCAGCAACTGCTGCTGCTGCTGCAGCTGCTGCCTGCTACTGCTGTTGCTGCGGCTGCTGCTGCGGCTCGTGCTGCGGCTGCTGCCTACTGCTGCTGCTGCTCCGAATGCTGCTATAGCAGCTGCTGCAGCTGCTCGCCGCCGCCGCTGCTGCTATGGCTGCTGCCCGCCGCCACTGCTGCTGCAAGGTGCGTGCTGCCGCCGCCGCTGCTGCAGCTACTACCCGCCGGCGCTGCTGCTGCTACTGCCACTACGCCTGCTGCACGTCGCTGCTGCTTCTCCTGCGAGCTGCTTCTCCTCCTCCCACATTTTTTTTTGTTTTGGTGTGAGTGTACACACCGGTAGCCAGACACGGCTGTTGCTGCCACCCGGTGTTGCTGCTGCAGTGGGTGCTACCCGTAGCCGCTACCGCCGCAAGTGCTTCCCGCTGCTCGTTGCTGCTACGGCGGCTGTTGCTTGTAGCTGCCGCCGTTGTCTCTGCTACCTCCACCGCTCCGCTGTAACATATTCGCGGTGGGTCCCTCCAGGATCTGCTATTGCTGCTATGGATGGCTGCCGCTGCTGCCACTCACTGCTGCTTCTGCTGCTGCGTCTCTGCTGCACAGCACAACGAGCTGTGGCTCGTTTGCTCTGATACCATGGGAAGTTTCCTAGAGCCTTCCTAACCACTTGCCGCGACACTAGGCGTCAGGGCCAGGTCAGCGTGTGACAACAGTCACCAGTTAGAGACAAAACTGCAAGGGTCTGGGTAGGGACACGAAATGAGTGTCAGAAAACTCAAACTGAGTATAATTGCAGAGAGAGATAACAAATGACAAGTCCACAGCATAAATACCTGCCGCGGCGCACGGCAGGTGTCGCACGCGGCAGTGCAAGGTCTGTCCGAAAACCGGCCCAAAACACTGTTTTGGCCGTAACTTTGCGCAGACAAATCAGAACGCTACGCCGTCTGAACCTAGAGACGCAGAATCTCAAGCCGGACGCTACGACTGGTCACTTGCATAAGTCCGGCACCGATCGGTGGACAGAAAATGCAAAAACATGCAAACCAGGCTCAAGAGCCAGTCCACCGAGAAAACTCTAGTGTCTGCAGAAGAACCGCAAAGCACCCCGGCAAGCACGCAGGGCGTCGTGGCAGCTCTCTGGCAGCTGCTGGTGGATGGAGCCACCACTCGTCGGTGCTCTGGTGCCAACTGCATCCGCATCAAGGATAGGCTGCATAAAACATGCAAGAGGTCCGAGGCAGCATCCACGACGCTGGTGCAGTCATCGATCAGCTCCGAATGGGTGGTCCACCACCTGCCGACGCGCCGGTGTCTCTGGGGTCTACATCCGGGACCATGTCGTCACGCTCTCATGTATCGCTGCTCTTCGTGCCGTCGCTCGTGACAGGGGGAAGCCACACCCACCAACACATCATCGTATAGATGTTTGGAAAACACTTTGGATTTCTACATGGTAAGTGTTCTGATGTGCTGACATGTGATGCATTGCACATTTTCTTCATTTGCATTACCTCCATTTGCGATAAGTACGTTGAAATTGCAGCATGGAAAACACAGTACGAAAACAAATTGACGCACATGGATTGATAATGCATTGTACACATTGCAATCTATCGTGAACCACCTTGAGACATTGTTAGAACATGTTCGACAAGCTTGCTAAAGCGCGGTTCTCGTGCATTACGCTGACCCTCACTCTCCCCAGCTTCCGCTTCAAGACAAGTTGACATTTAGGTAGCAAAGTTTGTCCAGCCGCCGCAAAATCGTGGTCATCAAAAAATCGCATCTAGTGTCGTTGCTACCTGCATTCGAGTCATCGCACATGCATCAGCTACTAGAGTGATGCATCGCACCACTTTCATTGCTCGGCTACGGTGGTTCCGTAAACTAGTTAGCCATTTCATGTCCAATCCTGGCCTCCCACGCTGCTCAAGGTCCTCTACACTTCCTGGATAGCCAGGATACCATACCTCATAAGCATGAAGCACAGATATAGGGGTGCGAGCCTTTAGAAAGTCCTTCTACAACCTATTGGCTAGGGAAGCATTTGGAGGTGATGCTAGCCTCACCCTCCTCCCTCTGACCTCTCCCCTTCCTCCCACTCCTTCGTTGGCCTCGTCTCTTTGTCCGTCCTCTCGTACAGGTGTTGAAGCACCAACATCAACCCCTTGGTTCCCTTCCTCTTCAACGAGGACCAACAATTGGTGAAATGACAGCTCCTGCTGCTATTGATGTTGCTGCGGCTACTGGTGCTGGTGGTGCTGTTGTAATGACGGTGGCTGTTGTTGCACTGGCTGCTCATCGTTCTCCGGTTGCTCTTCGTTCCCTCCCTGCTACTGTTGCTGCTGTTGCTACTGATGATGCTGATGCTACTGCTGTTGTTGCTGTTGCTGCTGGTGTTGCAGGGGCTCCTGCTGTTGATGCTGCTGTTGCTACTGTTGTTGCTGCTACTGCTGCTGTTGTTGTTGCTGTTGCCGCTCCTGTTGTTGTTGTTGTTGTAGTCGCTGCTGCTGTTGCTGTTGTTGCTGTTGCTGCTCGTGCTGCTATTGCTGCTGCTGTTGGTGCTGTTGTTGCTCCATGGACGTAGTGTCTCGCACTTGGTTTGCAATGCACAACAACCTACATGCAGACTCTTGTTCCTTAATGCGTGCATGCAGACGGCTGATCTCCTCATCCCTCTGTGCCAACTCCGCCTCCTTCACCTTCATTTTCTCTCAAAGGTCATGAAGGATTGCCTTGAGCTGCACATTTTCTTCTTGTGAACGCAGACGGAGAACATCCTCCCGCATGCGAAGGTAGTGGGAGATGTACATAGTTTTCAAAAATGAGTGTACAAATTGACATGGATACATGCCACTCCCCTCCCCCTCCATCATGTGCAAGCATCAACATGAATCTGCAAGCAGTGACATGAACTTGCAAGCGTCCACATTCCTCGTCAACCATCAACATGCATCGACATACATCGGCATACGACGACATACATCGACATGTGTGGGTTTGCATCGGCATGCATCGGCGCGCATCGACATACATCGGCATGCATCGGCATGTATTTACATGCATCGCCCTGCATTGGCATGCATCGGCATGCATCGGCATGCATCGGCGTGCATGTAAGAAGTTTGTGTAGCTGCAGAATGCTTTCAGATTATCTGTCTTTAAGCCCCTATCACCCTCACCCCACCCCTCCCCATCACCCCCCTCCCCCTCCCTAAATGCATACCTCGACTGTGCTTGCAGACAGGTCTTTCACTATTGCCGACCAGTTGTCCTCCTTGGCTTTGACCTCGCGCGCCCATGTCTTGAACACTTCAAGCTCGCAGATTGGATTCAGCTTCACGTACGGATGATCCTTTGTCTCTTCATGCGTGGAGAGTAATGCCAAGTAGCGCAACACCTCCCATCGACCCTTCTCCACAACAGCTTCAAGGAAACCTGTCGCTGAAACCTGCTTCTCTGTTGCAGGTGTTCGTGGATCAGATTTTAGTATGGAGATGCGCTTGTACTCCTCATCGGCCCAAGGAAAGATGTACTCCTTCGCAAGCTGGACTAACTCGTCGGGGATAGCTGCATCATTCCTTGGTATATAGTGCATCTTTGGATCTTTTGAGAACCCTGCCTGAATAAGAAGTCCCTCGAGCGGCACATTCCAGAGATATGATATCTCTAGATGACTGCCGACCCACCTACCAAACCTAGCAATGTCTGAGATATCGGCCCCCCGCCGATCCGCATCTCGGGCCCCGGATCCACGCGAGGCATGAGTCAGACTAGATGATGGTATTCCACAGACTCGGAAGAGGGTCTTGACCATCGCTAAGTGCTCGTCGTACGTGAGTGGTTTCTCAAACTCCGTGAACGGGTGAAAGAAGGGTCGTTCAAACCATGTCTGTCGAGAGCTAAAGTCAATTTTTGGATCACGCACTTCAATCGGTGAGAAGTCCAGCAGCCAATGAAACAACATGAACATTTCTGAGACTGGACACTGCGTCCACACTCTGTGTGGGGCTGTTGCCAAAATCTTTGTCCTACCATTCTTGTTGGACTTTCCCTCCTTGTCCACATAGCCAATGTAGAAACATGGTGTTGGCCCACAATGCTCCTCTGCGACCTCACACAAGTGCATTGTGAACAACTTGAGATAACGTAGTGTCTCGCCACGACTGATGGAGGCATGGGAAAACATGAGCATCGTACGCATCATAAGAGCATTATGGAGCTCTTTGGTTACGCACTTATCTCTCTCCCACAACGATACGGCTGTACTGTACAAGCGGTCCAACATGCTCTTGTACTGTTTGGCGTTGTACCCATCAGCATTTGTGTTGGCTTGAATATTGGCATACCACTTTTTTGATGTGTTTCCTAACGTTGATCTTGCAATGTTTAACATTGCCTTGATGAACGATAGGTCCCTGAGGGGCACTGGCTGCCCTTGGCCAAGTGCAATGGCCTCAGCATTCGTGAACAACACAAGACTCTTAGCACGCAACTCCAACTGGTGCCAAGTAAGGTTCGATGGAAACGAACCAAACCATGCCTCTAGGCGATCGGCGGTAATTTTTGGTCCCCTTGTCCAAGGCTCCACACTTTCTTTCCACTCCCCATTTGTGAGGCCTAGTAAGGCGCCGATCTCATCGGCGCTCTCACCGACTAACCCTGCCTTGTCCGTCACCCAAACTTTGAACCGCTTGTAGTTAGCTGCATACTGTTGCCTTGTCTTAGGGCTCTTTGATGCTATGTACTTTGTTTCTTGCTCTAGACGCTTTTGGGGACTCAATTGGAGTGTCCTCTGGCTGACAAGGTGTGAGTTGGCCTCCTCTAACACTTGCTCAAGTGTTTGCTCAACTTCAGGCACCTCCTGATTCTGTCCTTGCCCCCTTTCTTGTTGTTGCTTCCGCTGCTGCCGTTGCTACCGTTGCTGTTGCCGTTGTTGCCGCTGCTGTTGCTGCTGCTGCTGCGATTGTTGTTGCTGCTACTGCTGCTGCTCTTCACCCTCTCCCACACATCCCTGCTGTTCATCTACTTCATGTTCAGTTTCCACCCTAACTCTTTGCCTCCTCTCGTCTTGCACGTCCTTGTTGCGGACGCGTCGACCACTAGATCCCTCAACTCTCTTAATCTGTCCCTCAGCATCTTCTTCTTGACGAAGATGCTCTTGGTATCTTGCCCATAAGTCCTGAATTAGTGGGTGCCATTGAACCTGTTGTTTCTGCTGCTGCTGTTGCTGCTGTTGCTCCTGCTGCTGCTGTTGCTGCTGCTGTTGTTGCTGCTGCTGCAGTTGTAGTTGCTGTAACTGCTGTAGGTGCTGTTCCTGCTGTTGCTGTTGTTGTTCCATGCGAAACACATGCTCTTGAACCTCTCGCTTGTTATGGAGGTTTTGCAGTGTGCCACATAGATGTTGTTCAAACAGTTGTTGTTGTGTGATCCGAATGTGTAAAGCATGGAGCTGCTGCTGTAGTTGTGGGAGCTATGGACTTTGTGGTGAAAGAGTGGCCTGAAGTTGTGTAAACAACGTCCTATACTGCTGCTGCTGTTGCATAAGTGCTTGGACATGAAGTTGTTGTTGGTGGTATTGCTGTTGTGCACGCTCAAATTGCACAATGGATTCCTCGTGCGACCTCCTATCCTGCTGCTCCGGCCGTTGCTCCATGGCACGGTGGTACATCGCTTCATTCACAGCATTCATTTGATGTGGCACTGGACTTTCATCTTGCCTTAAGGGTGGAGGAGGGAGGTTGGTGCCTGGTTGTACTGTT
>SZWC01004943.1:150534-163972 GCA_023375785.1 Penium margaritaceum
TGCAACGTCATGCATCACATGCATCCACATGTAGCAGCATGCAATGGCATGCATCACAATGCACCTACATACATCACAATGCACCGACATGCATCGGCATGAATCATCGTGCACTGACATGTATCAGCGTTAAAATGCACGAATCTGCAAGAATTGGCATGAATCTGTGAGCATGGACAAAATTTTGCATGCGTCAACACCGATGAATGTGCGTCGACATGGATCGACATGCATGGGCATGCATCGCCGTGTGTCAGCATGCATGGAGATTTAGGATGAAGGAAGTCCATGAATCTGCATACGTCGACGTGCATTGACAAACATCGGTATGTATTGACATGCATCGGTGTACATCGACATGAACCTGCAACAATCAAAATGCATCGGTAAGCATCGACATGCATCGATATGCATCCACAAGCATCGGCAAGCATCGGCATGCGACGACGTGCATCGATCTACATGTAGAAGTATTGGCATGAATCTGCAAATATAAACCCTAATCAGCAAGCATCGGCATGAATGTGCAAGCATCGACGTGCATCGACATGCATGTACAAGAATCGGTATGAATGTACAAGCGTCGGCGTGCATCGACAGGCATCGGCATGCATCGACAGGCATCGACATTTATCGGCATGCATCAACATGCATCGGCAAGCATCGGCAAGCATCAGCATGCAACGACGTGCATCGGTAAGCATCGACATGAATGAGCATGTATCGGCATGCATCGGCATGCATCGGCGTGCATTGGCCTGCATCGGCATGCATCAGTGTGAATGAACATAAACTTGCAAGCATGCTTGGGCATACACCGGCATGTATCGATGGATGTCAACGTGCATGAACATTCAGGTTTAAGTATCGGCATGAATTTGAATACGTCGACGTGCATCGACACGCGTCGGTACATATCAACATGCATCGGTGTACATCGACATGAATCTGGAACAATGAGCACGAATGTGCAAGCATCGACAAGAATTCACTAGCGTTGACATTCATGAACATGATCGGCATGCATGGACATGCATCAATATGCATCGACGTGCATGGACACGCATTGACATGCATCCATAAGGTTTGACATGAATCTGCAAGCATGAGTAAGTCTCTGTTAGCATCGGCGTGCATCGACATGCATCGGTAAGCATGTGCATGCATTGGCATGCATCCAAATGAATCTGCAAGAACCGACATGAATGTATGACAATCGACCAGAATCTCTAAGTGTCCACATTCATGAACATGCATCGACATGCATCGGTAGACGTCGACATGCATCGGCATGCAACGACATGCATCAGCAAGCATCCGCAAGCATCGGCATGCAACGACGTGAAACGACTTGCATGTAGAAGTATCGGCATGAATCTGCAATTGTAAACCGTAATCTGAATGCATCTGCATGAATGTGGAAGCATCGATGTGCATCGACATGCATGTACAAGCATCGGCATGAATCTGCAAGCATCTACATGCATGAACCATGCATGTACAAGTATTGGCATAAATGTACAAGCGTCGGCGTGCATCGACATGCATCGGCATGCATTGGCATGCATCGGCAGGCGTCGACATGCATCGGCATGTATCGGCATGCAACGACATGCATCAGCAAGCATCCGCAAGCATCGGCATGCAACGACGTGCATCGACTCTCATGTAGAAGTATCGGCATGAATATGCAATTGTAAATCCTAATCAGCAAGTATTGCCATGACTGTGCAAGCATCGATGTGCAACGACATGCATGTATAAGTATCAGCATGAATCTGCAAGCATCGACGTGCATCGACATGCATGTACATGTATCGGAGTGAATCTGCATGCATCGGCGTGCATCGGCGTGCATTGGCGTGCATCGGCGTGCATCGACGTGCATCAACGTGCATCAGCGTGCATCGACGTGCATCGACGTGCATTGGCGTGCATTGGCGTGCATCGGTGTGCATCGGCGTGCATCGGCGTGCAGCGACGGACATCAGCGTGCATCAACATTCATTTGCAAGCATTAACATGGATCAGGCTCGTGTAGCATCATCATGCATTGACATACATCGGCATGCGTGGTCATGCATCCACATGCATCGACACGCATGGACATGCATCAACATGAATCGGCATGCATCGGCATGCATTCGCATGCATCGGCATGCATCGACATAAATTGGCATGCATCAACATGCATCGACATAAATTGGCATGCATTGGCAGGCATCGGCAGGCATCGGCATGCCTCGGCATGCATCGGCGTGCATGAGCGAGAACCAGCATGCATCGGCGTGCATTGGCGTGCATCGGCGTGCATCGGCGTGCATTGGCGTGCACCGACGTGCATCGGCGTGCATCGGCGTGCATCAGCAAGAACCAGCATGCATCTGTAAGCATCGGAATGAATTTGCATGCATCGGCGTGCATTGACGTGCATCGACGTGCATCGGCGTGCATCGGTGTGCATCGGCGTGCATCGACGTGCATCGGCATGCATCAGCATGCATCGGCGTGCATCGGTGTGCATCGGCGTGCAGCGATGGACATCAATGTGAATCAACATACATTTGCAAGAATTGGCATGGACCTGGCTCGTGTAGCATCGTCATGCATTGACATACATCGGCATGCGTGGGCATGCATCCACATGCATCGACACACATCAACATGCATCGACATGAATCGGCATGCATTCGCATGCATCGGCGCGCATCGACATAAAATGGCATGCATCGCCATGCATCGACATAAATTGGCATGCATCGGCAGGCATCAGCATGCATCGGCGTGCATCAGCAAGAACAAGCATGCATCTATAAGCATCGGAATGAATTTGCATGCATCGGCATGCATCGGCGTGCATCGGCGTGCATCGGAGTGCAACGGTGTGCTTCGGCGATGCATCAGCATGCATCGCCGATGCATCGGCATGCTTCGGCATAAATTAGGGAGAAACGGCATGAGTTTGCATGCGTCGGCAAGCATTGGCATGCATCGGCATGAATGTTGGAGCCATGCCTTCAATTGGCATGAATAGGCAATGAATTTGCATGAATCAGCATGACTTGGCATGAATTGGCAAGAATGTGCATGAATCGACCTTAATTGGCATGAATTGGCAAGCATGGACATGCATCGGTGTGCATTGGCATGCAACCACGGTAGCCCAACCACTTCTTTTTTTGTAGGATTGCGTTTTCTTTGACAAGACATTTTTTTTCACTCCCGTGTTTCCACTTATCTTCATCAAGTCTCACCTGAAAGTGGCATGTTTCCTATGCTTCATGAAGGTGGCTGCGCGGCCATGTCGTCCATGAAAGTCCCTCTTGCTCCCTTGGTTGTGCAGCTTCCCACTGAAGTCCCTCCCTCCTTGATCCGTCTCACAAGTAGACTAAAATTCCACTATGACCTCACATGTGGGAAAGTAATGTGAGTTTGTAGGGCTGATTTGTGGGCACAAGGCTAGTTACCACAGCAGCTGCTGCTACAGTTGCTGCTTTGATTGCGTCGCACTTCCCCTCACAGAATCTCTCTTTGCCTCAGTCAATCGCACTTGGCCTCTGAATCGCACTTTGCCTCAGTGCGTGACCACCCTGAGCACTTCAGGCGCTGGTCTGGATGCCGACGGCTGTGTGTTGAGCCTTGTCACCAAGGGGATTTGAACTCGCGCACAGGTGAAGCCTGCCGGCCAGTCCCAAACGTTAGGGAGGTAGACGGTCATTTTTTTGGAAAAAATTCCCCTCTTCGTGGCGCCCACAGAATTGTGGTTTGGTGGGCATTTGGTGGGTTTGGTTCGGCAGGCTGTCGTCAGCAGATAGCGCATGCAATCGCCAAGGGAAAATAGACGTTTTCGTAGATGCCACGTCCATGAAAACGGGATGCCTGTCGTTCTTCTTTTTTTGAATATTCGACATATGTACTGGGTTTGACGATTAGGTAGGGAAGTTTCGACGTTTGAAACATTTCCTCATAAAGCATGTACCATACAGGAATAGAAGAATATAATCCAATTTTTAAATGAACGATAATGAGGATTCAAAATCAGTGAAAAATGCAAAGGAGATGATGTCATTCAAATAAATTGTCTATACAATTCATTCCGAGATTTGATCATAACAATACATCAGCTCATGAACAACATAAGGAGCAAGAACATGAATTCTGATCACGATTTAACAAGAGGATTGTTTTCTACTTGATCATTATGTTTTATATTAAAATCCTTGTTGTTACAAAATCTACATCTGTAACTATCGTAATATTATTTTAAAGTGTTTTCGTGGACTACACATGTGAATAAGCCCGATATGAATGTTAAAAAAACAGTTGAAACAATTTCTAAAAGATATTGTAAGCATTGAGTCAAGAAATTCATTCAAACATGATTTTGTTGAATATCAAAAAAATAAAATAGCCGATATGTTTAAATTTTAAATTAAAGAAAAGCATAAGATGTGCTAAAGACGAACAATTTCTTTGAAATGTCAAAGAATTGAAAGTTGTTTTTATCAAAGATAAGTTAGAATCACGATGTTCCATATCCTAAACTGTCAATATGTTTCTCCAAATTTCATGCACCCAATGAATCCTTCATTACAAATACATTGAAAAGATTTCTCACTATTTAGATAAATTCCGTGAAAACAATGCCTGAACCATGATTATTGTGCTGGATATAATGGCCATTTTGAAGAGAGTGTTCAATGTAAACTTCAAGGATGCCGTTCATGCAAGAATTTCCAAAAACAAGGTTAATGATGACGAATTTTGAATATAAAACAATAATAAATTGAATACATGGATGAAATATTTATACCAAACCCCTAATTGAGGATGTAAGAAACAATTCTGGAAAACATGAAATGAACTTTTATACCGAATCATGATTGTAACCGAAATATGATAACAACAATTGAGTCAATTGAGTCCTAAAACTGAACATCAATGATTTCCATTATGCAATTTACTTAGCATTTATAGGATTTTCTGACAAACTACGTCCATTGAATGAAATTTAATGAACTCTTTATAGAGATGACTCAAGGGAACATCCAGTCCTCCTTTAGATAATAATATGGTTGCATGATGAAATTATTCAATCTACAATGCCTCCGAATGGAAAGATGTTTTCTTTCAAGTGAAATCAATTCTTATTCTAAAAGGAACTTTAACTGAGAATAGATGTTGTTTTCCAATTTCACTTTTCACTCATATCCATGCATGGAATCTTTGGAATATGAGTTTTTAATTCAAAACATCGAAGCATAGGTATCAGGTCATTGTTAACCAAGACACAAAATCATACATATAGTTTCCGTAAAACATGAAATTTCCAATGTGATTATACGCAGATCTTAGATTTCCCTCAACCTGTATGTTTTAGTGAATTGAATAAACTAAACAATAGCATTTCATCCTTACCTTAAAAGCATAAATGAAAGCCAGAATGTAATCATTCTAATGAACGCATATAACCATTTTGGAAACTCTAAATTACATTGTATGAAGAGTGTATCTTTTAGGGTTGATCGACCGTAAGTGAGAGTATGCTACAACAGAGGAAATGGCAAGCTGTAGACAGGTTGTTTACCTAAACGAGTATTCATTTTGTTCCATAATGAGCAGGTCTCACTTAGGATAACTTGAACTTGAGAAAATGACATATGTTTTGCACGAACGGTTGATGAATGCCTAAAAAAGGAAGTGTATCGCTTGTACTTAGCCTAGGATTATGCAAGGTGGGTTAAGGAGCACTTGCCATAATGGGGGCTCTTGTTGTGTTGATTCAGAAGATTTGGAGGATAGATTGTACTATCATGCTCAAAATCAAATCATGCAACACAGAAAAAACACTATCTTAATATTGAACATTGTCATTGATTGTTTTAGGACATATTCATGGATTTTGTTATGATTTGGTTTTAGTTCTTGTTACATCAATTATGAAAAATACAACAGTGTTAGATGTGTCATATAAGTAACAAAGCGAGGACATCTTAAGCATGTGTCAATAGGGGTTCTTGCAATGTTTGGGCTCATGATATTTGGCGAGTGTTCCAAGATTTGGACTCGTGATGTTTTCCAACATACGTGGCTCGTGCCACTTATCTTGGCACTTACCACGTTAATGGGGGGAGTTGTGGAGTGGGAAAGTAGATACAACAGGGCGTGAGGGGGGATTCAAGGATGTCGTACTAGTCTTGTTTGTTATTGTGTTCAATTATTGCATTGAGTCCTGACTTTGGCATTTTAACCCACCTTTTGATCGTGAAAAATGGTTACATGTTTGGCATTCTTAATACATTTAAGGATGCCATATGACTAAACAAAATGCTTTACGGGAACCTGTAGCGAGATGGCCGGTTTGACCCTCCCACCTCGAGATATCGAGGGGGTGGCTCAAAACCACCCCTCTCTTTTATGAGGGTTGGCCGCTAACCAGCCACCCACTCGCCGGCTGGCGATGGGCCGTCTGGGTGGCCGGCGGTTGGTAAAGTGACCAGCGAGCCACTTATTGGCCAACCACCAGCTGTCGATTGAGCTGGTGTCTCAATCAATGGACACGGGGAAATGAGGCCCCAAGGGCTGAGGCCTATGGCCTCAAGCCCCCGTCCTTGCTCTCTCATCCCTACCTCCTTAAGCGAGCAAGGCGGGGGATACATAGCGAGGGTAGCTCATGCACACCCATCACAACATTTATGCCTAATCACGCAAAATCCATACACTTGCAAAAATGTGTACACGAAAAAATCGTATGAAGAGGATCCTCACAAGAAAAAACGTTAACAAATGATGTTGTTTCCTGAAATTTTCTTTTATTGTCCTATACAATAGTAGTTGTGCGAACATGAGAAGAGAAGTTTCAATGAATGTTCAGACAAACGTGATTCCATGGAAACTATTTGTATGGAAAAGGGTTCCAAGAATCACTGAAACATATGTCTTATTCAGCTTGTCATATTATGTGCCATTATTTATCTCCGTTCATGTGATTTATGTTTGTACAAGAGCGGCATTACATGCATGTTTTCTGATTCTTGAAGTGACATTTCAGGTGTTTACACAGATATGATTATGCTCAATTGCTAGCTGGTAAGTCAAAACATCAACATTCAGACAAGAAAGGTACAAGATGGGGCCTATTCATCTGTTTTAGGGTTCTGTTTTCTCAAGATGTTATCCAAAAGTGTCGTTGAAAAATAGTAACTGCCATTTTTTGTTGCATTAAGATTCTTTTTTCTTTAACATTGGCAATGCATTTTAAAACATAAACAGGAGAATCCGTAGTTTTTGTTTTTTTTTTTTAACTGTTGGATGTAAAAAACCAAGGGTCCTCAACATTTTGTAAGTCTTCTTTGAAAATTCTAAAGTTCTTTTGAGTGTTGTATACGCCTGTCCATTAAGCTTGATGAAGGTTTTGGATGGACTGTCAAGGCATTCAGAAAGGTTTTCACCAGTTTTTATGTCAAGTTGTTTACCCGCTTCACTCTCAAATACATCCACCAGATAAACCAAATGTTGTTTTAGGGGGAGGGCGTGAGGGCTCATCACCTTATACCAACACCACCCTGCAATTCAAAGTGTATTACGAGTTTGTATCATGTAGTTAATATGCAAGGATTTGGTATCATACACCGGTGTATAAATTCCCTTGTTTAAATGTCGGACCATACATACACTACACCTTGAATAGTGTCACCAAAAATATGTTTTTGAAGGTGGGGGGGCGGGGGGAAACCACAATTAAAGGTGCTTTTGCTTGAAATTGAAAAAATGCAAAAACATTGGAAGCTTGTTGAATCGCCATTTTTCTTTTGGGAGACTGTTGCTAAGCGGCGAATGACATTGTGGACCATCATGAAACTTTGAAGAAAGAAAATGAGCAAAAAAGCTTTGATCAATATGATTCCATCAAGTTTTCGGGTTAACTTTCGATTGGCAACGTCTTTGATAAAGAACGTCCTCATCCTTGGAGGTATTAGATGGAGGTTCCACATCAAGAAGTATATTTACAAGTGTATCCGTATTGTTTTCTAACAGAAACAATTGCCAATACACTCATCAGATACAGTTTTCAATTTTGGGGGGCAGGGGGGGAGGGGCTCGTACCCTCTAGAACCGCCCCTTGAAGTCAAAAGTGTATTACGGGAGTGTATTGGTTCGTGTATATGTGAGGGGGTGAAGTTAAAACACTTGTGAAGTTTTTCTAGCATCCGCCGTACACTCTAACATGCACCCACCGATACAACCGTAGTTTGGGGGGGGGGGGGGCTGGCGGACACTACTGAAGGGCTCGTTTTCTTTGTTTATTGTTTACAAAAACATATCGTGGGTGCAAGAATTTTGTTTCTTCGATGACATTCCGTTCAATTTGGTTGATGCTTTAAATCGCGTCACAAACCATTTACAACACAGTTCTTTGGTACATTTTTCACGCAGGTAAAAGCCATCTGTTTAGTAGGATGGATGTTATGGATGGATTTTCTCATGAATAAAACGATATTCACTTGTTTATGTGTTGAATTTTCTACTAGATACACCTTACAGGACACTCTTCTAATACAATTCACACTTTTGGGGGGTGCGTGAGAACGAGTCAGTCACCCCCCCTTGTTATCGAAAGTGTATTGTGGGTATGGATTGTTTGGTGTTTCTAAAGGGGAACCTACAAGATACACATGGGCATTGATACACGTATAAATGTGGGCGCATAAAAAAGATACATTTGTGGTGTTTTGAGTGACTGACTTTCGCGTCCCATTGTGAATATGACGTAAAAACACCGCATTTCCTTCTTTTCTATTATGATTACATTTATCTCCTTCAGGCATGTGTGATAGAGATGGCAAATATAAACGACATCCATATACACTTGAAGTAAAATATGGGGTGTCCTCAAGACCATTGCATTCGTGATGATTATAACTTGACCTTGTTGATTATGAAATTAAAGACATGGGAAGTAATTCATACTTTGAATTTACATTTATTCTGTTCACATAAAAGTGAATGATGTATGAAGAATACACCTATAAGTAAAATTCTTAGAATTCATTCATTACATTGTATGTTTAATAGATATAGATTAAGTAGTGTGTAAAAGTGGGGTGGTTAATAATAACTATGTGGAAGATGCAATGTGTCGTAAGTAGGATTTTGAGCAATCCTTGTAGAGAACAATCACGAGTTGCATATGAGAGCCAGAAGCTCATCCTTTCTGAAATGTGGTACATGAATGGAGATGAAGAGCTTCTCATGGTGATACATGCCTTCAAGACGTAGCGTTACTACCTAAAGGGAATTGAAGGGGGTCTTTTCCCAAAAACAACCAAACATGTCAAGACTTTAAGCGTGTCAAGCAAGAGCAAAGACGTGAGCTGTATCTTGTTCCCACGGGATTATTGGCCAAAATGCATGAATGTAGCCAATCCATAAAGGCGAGAACCTATGGAAGTTAAAGCAACCACCGGGGTTGGAGGGTGCTTCATGGTTATTGCAAACTCAACAGTGCAAACACTAGACCCCTTCCTCCTTTTGACAAACACCTTGAGTGATTATCCATTATAACGGTTTTGTGAGTTGGGTCAAGATAGGATATTGTGTGGATTCTTGGATTCAAGACTCTTGAAATCTGGACAACTATGGATTGGTGGAGGCTAGAAGAATCTTATGGCATGGAGAACAAGTTGTTGCACCAGATTCAGAAGACCTTAGAATGAATGTTATCTCCCAGTTGCATGACCCACAAGTTGCAGGCCATGTGGTGGCTTTAACCGACCGGATAAGCAGTCTCCAACCACTATAAGTGACGATTATGGAGTGTCAATGTCTATATACATCGCAAGACATGTGACCCATATATTCGAAACAAGGTTAGTAACAAAACATTAAATAAACTCCCCCAAGATCTTCCAATCCCTGGGACTCAATGGGAGTGCGTTGGTAAAGACCTTACTCCCAATGTTTGAGACATGGCGCATGGCCACGATGTAATAATAGTGATTGTGGATATTCTGACGAAGATGACACATTTCATTCCTATAGCCACTGATGCAAACGTAGAGGAGAGTGCTTGTCTCTTCTCTGAGGGTGTCGTGAAGTACCACAGCTTGCCATTGTGCATTATCTTTGATTGAGGCAGAAAACTTTCTAGTACATTTGGGCATAAGATGCACAAATACTTTGCCAGTTAGTCCAAAACATAGATATTCTTTAACCCTTAAATCATAGAAAAACTAGGCACATTAATTGTACTATGAAACAGATGCTTTGTGTGTACATAGACCCTGCCATGTATGACTAAGCTGAACTCCTAGCACCAACGGAGTTTTAGTGAACAACTCGGGGAGAAAACATAAACAGTTCACACTATTTGTGTTGAACACTGGTCGGCATCTTGTGATGCCCTAATCATGAGTGATGAGTGGGAGGGCAAGAGGACAGGTTCCTTGTACTCTAGCCTTTGCCAAGCACATAGAATCATTTTTCAGGAGGCAGTGGGTGGTCAACGAGTACTAGAGAAAGCTTGTAGCTCGCACCAATCAACGCATTGAAGGAGGCACTAATTGGACCTGGAACTAGTGAATAACATTCTCGCAGAGTGGCATTCATGGACAACAACCACAGGAGGTTTGGGACGCCCAACACGGTTGTTGCACAGATACTAAATGCTAAAGGGAGGAGGTCACTAACCATATTGACGTGTAAGCTAGAACTTTGGTCCATGTCCCATGCACGTGTTCATGTTCAGTTGGTGATTTGTATTTTCTGATTTGCATTAAAAATGTTGAAGGCTAACTATCTGAAACTCTCATTTGTTGTTCCTGAACGTACGGTTCATAAAAACTGGGGATGAATTTAACGGGAGGGCCAGTTCGGCCCTCTCACTTCTAGATAGAGAGGTGGTGGCTTGTAGCCACGCGTGAGGGTTGGCCAATGGCTAGCCATTTGCTGGCTATTGGTCAATCGACAAGCTGGTTGCGTGGCCTGCTCACCATCGGGCCGGTAAGCCACCAGCTTCCGATCGAGCTGTTTGATCGACCAGCAGCTAAGAGGCTGGAATTCCTTAAGGGCCGTGGCTCGTGGCCTCAAGCCCACATCCTCGATCTCTCCTCCTCGCCTCCATTTGTGAGTTAGGCTAGGGATAGAGAGAAAAGGAGTGAGACCTAAGAGCAATAAAAGCACCGACGCAAAATTGGTGGACGTGCCTTGCACTCAACAATTTTGAACCGTTATGTCAAAAACAAAACTCGGGTTTGTTTCGTAGGGACTTTGAGTTGTTTAAAGAAATATTATGCGAAATAAAGATTTTGAAGTAATTCCCCCCTTGTTTTGGACCTAGAATGAGGGGGCGACGTAGAAACGGAATTGAGCCTCCGGAGACTATTGAGTCTCCCTTCACGTGTCATTGATGACGACTGCCCCCAAGAGTGATGTAGAGGGGAAACTGCTGTGAACTGTGTCGATGACCAAAGTACAGGAGCTATAGACATGACCCGTTACACAACCCCAAAGTGAAGGAAGTAAAGTATGAACCTGAGATACACACTTAATGTGCTTTTTTACCATGAAATCATAAATGACCATGGACATTGTGGTGTCTTTGTGGTTTGCTCCACTTGTATCTCATGGTCTTAAAAGTAGAATGCTAGTACATTATCCTTTATGGATAGTGTACCATAGCAATTCTATTTAAGTAGGTGTTGAAGGTGTTACATGTTGAAACATTCCACAATCATTGTTGTATATTTACAATGAGTAATACGCATTAAGTTTGAGCACAAAACTTCTACAACCCCCTTGATCTTCTTGATTAATGCAAAACTAGCCCTCACAGTTATCGCTGGTCATACGAACACTTTGAAACATCCATAACCATGATTCTAGCATAGGCGTAGATCTCTAAGCCTGTTCAAGGAAGTTTGAAGCATCTTTTCATAGAAAAACACGTCATATAACTTGTCACAAAAAAGATTACATTTGGTGAATTTTTTATGAAAGAAAATGAATTTGGGATGAAGGATAAATCGAGCTCACCAACTAGTTGTTGTATCCTTCATTCACATATGGAAGCGATATCTGAACGTTCTACTATTTGGCTGAGATTTTCAACCATCCTTTGAAGAGTCTTATGCCGTTATGTATGTGTGCAATCTGAAGCTTTTAGCAGGTGCTTAGTTAAGAATGGCCATTTTATGGATCTAGCCATGTTTTTGAATTCTCTTACGGCTATGGCCGAGCAGCTTAAACCTCTTACGCATTTGGCCTACTTCGGTGGTCGGCTTATAGATCTGGCCAAATTTGCCGTGGGGAGATCTGCTGCAATTCAGGTAGACGGAGGTCTTCCATATATGGCCGCAATTTAGACATTGAGTTACCGATTTGGCCATGCTTACAAGAAAATGTCAAAGGGCTCTGAGAAGGTCGTAGGTCGCACATGTGACCATGCGTGCTAAGCTTGCTCTGTCCCCCACCCAACCCACCCCCGTTCCACCTCTCCCCCACCCCCCGTTTGATTCTCCGCCAACCCTCGACTGAATACCCCCCGTCCCCTCTGCCCACCCCACATTTTCCTCCTCTTGCGCTGGGCTTAGGCGCGAGTTCCCTTGATCATCGCAGAGGTGAAAGCAAAATGTTTAATCAATGGAATCAGCAGCAAAGATAACCTCACTTCTTGGTGAAACATGTTGAGCACAATCTTCCTAGTTATTGGATCAAATGTAACATATCTAGGTTAAGTAAAAAATTTTCTGACAGAAATACCCAAAGCCACATATGGTTTACATGAAGTGAAGTATTGATACAATTTTATTTAAGTATGAATACAAGTATAGATAGAAATAATTTTAGATAATGATTTTGATATGTATTCTAAACATGTGTAGATGTAGAGTTTTGAAAAGATGTGAGCAGTTAAATACTTATATCAAACAATCAATATGTGGAATACATATGTATAAACATAAGATGTAACATCTAGATACATTAAATCACAATGATATCATTGTATACTCATATCTTACGTATATGTTAATAAAAACATGCATAACAATTAACAAAGAAATGTAGGTGGACGATTTGACTTGTATATAGACATAAATGGATATTGAGAAAGATATACATAGATTTGACTATAGACGTATAGATATCAACATTAACGTAAATGTAGTTGTAAACATGTATATCTATCTATATGTATATGATCATTCATATTTGTATTCATATGTAAACGTATGTTTATATGTAAATGTTTTTGTACATGTGTATTCATTGATATGTACATGTATATGTATATGCATATGTATATGTATATGCATATGAATATGTATATGTATATGTATATGTACATGTACATGTATATGTATATGTATATGTATATGTATATGTATATGTATATGTATATGTATATGTATATGTATATGTATATGTATATGTATATGTA
>SZWC01004944.1:80453-108663 GCA_023375785.1 Penium margaritaceum
AACAAAGTTTTGGGGCCACATCATCGATGGCATATGAACAAAAATGGACCCAAACGAAGTTTAGGTAGTCCTTTACTTGCCAACCAATGTTTGCAATACATAATTTCTTTTGGGTTTCTGCAACTACTACGTATTGAAAAAACGCTCGAGTCTTAGCTGAAGTTTAACCTTCGATAAAATCAATGGACGGTGTTTGTGGAATCTAACTTCAACTACGACAGTGATTACTACCATTCAAAAAGCAAGTCTAGCGGATGCTCTGAATTGACGACCAGATCTGTTGGTCAATATCAAGAAAGTACTTGTTGAACAAGACACGCACCTTGCAAGGCTATTCACGAAGGGTTATGTGGAGTTCAACAAGCAGAAGAAAAGATTGTGGCGTGATGAACCATACTGGCGATGATGGTTCACATGCCAGGATATTGTACAATTTCATTATCTATGTTGCATGCAATTAGAGGAGGGCCACATTGCCTGTCTTAATGGCCACAGTGGCAAGTAAAGCACACTGAAAGAAAGTACAAAGTAATACTGGAGGGAAAAATATGAGTCAAGGCCATCTGTCAAAACAAACCGGTCTCACTAGTTCACCATAACCACAACGGGTGCCCAAAGTTCCTTGTTTGGACATATCCAATGAAATTTCTGTCTGCCTGTCAACAAGTTCAAAACAATCACACTTCATTCCAACTACGGCGTGGGTGACTTTTGAGGGAACAATACAAGTCTTCTAACAAAAATTTCATCCGACTAGATGGCATTCCCTCCTCCATGACAACCAAATGGCATGGGATATTCATTAGCAGATTCTCACGGGACGTGATGACTCGCTTTGTGAGTTAGACCGAGCTATCAGTGGCTTTCCATCCCAGACCAACGGACAGGACAAGACCACCAGTTAGATGTGGGTGCAAGTGTTCCAAGTACTGAGCAAGCTACATGGCATTTAGTGGAGGAAATTTACCAACCGCCAAGCTCCTAGACATCTGCATGACCTCTACAGCCATCCGTAGAGCTTCCTTTTTGGTTTCTTTTGTTGTTGTTGACAAACTGTCCAAAAATCCTGCAGGTTTGCCGAGTTTCAGCATTATACCAGCATTCTATTTCAAGTAACTAGAATTCCAGGAAATCTCAGAGGAAACTTGCCAGATGCTCGCAAAGACTCTAACGGAGATGATGCAAGCAGCTGTCAAGCTTCAAGTGGACATCAAATTCCATGCCGATGATTGTTTCCTCTTGACAAATGAACATGAGATGTTGGGGACAGAATTGCGTGGAGCTCAAACCTAAGTGGTTGGGGATTTTCACAATCGAACAAATATGGAGGCCTGCTGTTGCAAATCTCCTCCTCCTTGAAAACTTGGATATCCATCTTGCGTAGATCATCCGACTCAAACTCTGCTAGGATAAAAGAAATCATTTCCCTAGCAGAGATGTGCCTTGCCACCGCCCGTGAAATTGGAATAGTGCATGGATTATACAGTGGAATGCATTATTGGACACCACCATAGAGGAAATGATATGGATTATCTCTCAAGCAGAAGGGCTACGATGTTTTGCACAATGGCTGGGAGCCTCACAACCATCTATGAGACGGAAAAAAACACATTTAAATAAACTCTAGCAAGGACGTTGTGACTAAAAGGGAGGGAAATGTTAGATTCCTGGGAAGGATCCTCAAAGCCCGAGCCGTCCTGGATGAACATCTCACCAAAATCTGCCGCCCAACCCTTTTTGCCTCCACCATCTCAGCTGCGTACGACATCAGTAAGTTTTGTGACGAGTGGAAAAACAAGCTGTTGGCGGAAACTGACCAGAAATTCCACGATATGATCGCACGCCACGAAGTTGCCCGCATGGTGGTTGAGCACAAGGATGAAGAGGCCAGGTCAAAGCTGGAGGACACCACTACTGCCGCCAAAGCCATGGATCTGGAGCCGACGACACAAGAGCTCATCAACAAAGAAGTACAACAGACCGTGTCGGCAGCTATCAAGAAGCTGCTGAACAAAGGCGGCGGTCTGCTGGGATACAAACCCAACAGCAACAGCAACAAGACCGACGGCAACAACAAGGGCAACAGTCAGTCGAAGCGGGAAAATGCAAATGCCCCAACCAAGCAGACTGCCCGTGCTGCCAATCCCGCTTCCAATTCAGCACCACCAGCAAAGCCCAACAGGCCCACCAACCACAGCCAAGCCAGCGGCAAAAACCACAACCAGACTAACGTCAATAGGAACTACAACCAGAACGGTGGGAACAAGACCGGGAAGAACCAGAAGACCAAGCAGAACAAGAAGACCAAGCAGAACCAGAAGACCAAGCATAGCTACAAAGTGAAGGGCAAGGACTTCAAGAAGAAGTCCAAAAACGAGTAACGCCACGAAAGCGGCACCTACTGACTGATCTGTCCATCCATGATCTTACTCTTCTTTTATTTGCTAGGAAAGCTCCTTATGAGTTGGACAACAGGGTGTTAAACAAGGAAGTGCACAACCTGAGAAGCAGGTGCCTATCCCCCGATGAATCATCTCAGTTAGACCTTGGCCTAAACTTCGTTCTAAGGGCAAGACCCTTCTCCTTCTCAGCTTTTGAACCTTGTCCGAATTGTCAGGCTCATTTGGAAGTTTAGGGATAGTCCTGAAAAATCTATCCCAAAGTTTAGACTTTCCAATCCTGCCTAGATGCAATCAAAAGCACCAGCAGATGTTGAAGGATGCTGCAAGATGATGTTCTCTGAAGTGACAGAATGCTTCCAACTAGCCAAACCCAAAGCTAGACGAGCACTTCCCAAAACATTTTGGGCGGCACTCAAACGGCTAAGGGAGGACAGAAAGCTGTGGATGAGAACTTTGGGCTAGTCGTCTTGGACAGAGGACACTATATCAACGAGTGCCTCACCCAATTGCATGATTTTAGCACCTAAATTCTACAGACTTGTGACGTGGATGCTATTAAGGCTGATCTACTTCAGATCAAGGAGGACAACAATGCATAGTACCATACTCACTTTGGACATTCTTCTGCCAAGAACCAGACGGTGGATGGCAGCCTGTCACATTTCATTGTCTGATCAAAGTGCATAAGAATCTGCCCGTCGGCAGTCCTATTGCGGCTTGTCACAGTTGGATCACCACCAATGTGTCCACCAATATGGACAGCACGTCGATCCTCCTTGAGGTTAAGAAACTAACCCTGCCACCAAAGGTAACTCTTGCAACATATGATGTTTTTGCACTCTATCCAAGCATACCCATCACTCGGGCACTCATCTACATACAGACCCTTCTACATCAGGCACGACATCCCAAAGCACCTCTGGTCACCTACCTTCTCTCATGGGTGATGCATGATTCCCACGTGGAATTTCAAGGCAGCATCTACAAACAGGTTAAAGGAACAGCTGTGGGAACGCCCACAACACCTGCTTTTGCCATACTGTTAACTAGCTACGGCAGTGCCAAGTCACACCTTTCCTCCATCGACGATACATCGACAATGGCCTCATCCTCTGGACAGGTGATCAAAAGTCTCTCCTTCTCTTCCTTTCCAAATTCAACTCCATGGAAGAGAACATCAAGCTGAGGTGGGACATCTCCGAGTCCACCATCAACTTCCTTGATATCACTCTCTTCAAAGGTGAAAAGTTCAAAGTCTCCAGGGTTTTGGATATCATGACTTACCATGAATCAGTGTCTTTAATTTCCCTTTTGCAGCTACCATCCAAGGAGCTGCTTGAGAGCATTCATCATCTCTGAGATTCAACGACACCTACTACGTACATTGTCGCCAACCAACTTCATTGATTTAAAGAAAAAATTTTGTGCTCGACTACAAGCTCGAGGCTACCCTTAGAGTTCTCTCCTCAACATTTTTTTTTCAGGTTCGACATGGTCAACGCAAGGCTCACATTGATAAGCTCTATTGCAAAGACAAGCATTTCCCAAAGGCATCAGCAGCAGAAGAGAAGGCCCTTCTTTTAAAAGCTCTCATCAACCCAACAATGGAGATCCTACAACTTGGGCGCCATCTCCAACATTTTGCAAAACGCCTCCAAGAATACAACCCCAACGTGTTCTCACGACATGCTTTCTTGACATGGAGGCTGCCTAGGAAATTAGGCACGTACCTTATGTCCTCTAAGTTACAAACGTAACCACCGAGTAGGATAGGTGCGTAGAACCTAAAACCTGCGCCAACCATCTGTCGACATAGAATGACACGTCACTTTGGACCGCTGGCTGCTATCTTAGCGGTCTTGTCTGGCTAGAGTTACTATGGGACTGATGAAGGCCTTTTTGGCCGAAACCGCTATGTCGTTTCCAATTCTCTCTCAGACTTTTGCTGGTCCATTTTCCCCCCTCTGATTGCTCCTCTTTGCTGCTCTGAGATGCCTTCCCCCGAATCAAGATTTTCTAAACTCTGCGCATGGATGTTTCTTTCCTTGCATTCTCTACTCGTCGTACATTAATGTCCAAATCTTTATGCATTGAGTCAAGGGAATGTTGGCCAACTTCTTGCTGGCATGTAGTGTTTCATTCCAGACGGTTACAACGAATTCAACCTCTTTTCTGAAGTTTCCAGTGAAGTATTGTAAATCGTACTAATATTTTGATATGATTTGTTCATGTTTGTGATGGTGCTATAATTCTAAACACCTTGAAACTCTCAAAATCCCTTGAATTCTTGGCAAAGTTCTTGAAGAAGCTTCTTATGACATGGCGTCATACGTGCCACTCGGCTTGAGCGTCCAAAACCCTAAATATGCATCCTTTTGTTCCTTGAGACATGCCATTGAAATTTTAAATGAAGTAAAGATATTGTTTACAAGATATTCAATTTTCCCAATTCCTCAAATCGTTGTTTTCTTTGTATAAATTTAACCCGTTCACCATTTACGTTCCACTTGGCACAACAACCAATACCTCATGTATGTTTTCACCAGATTTCCCTGCCTAGGTTTATATCTTCATGAGGTATGTATAATGTTTAGCAATATTTTGGAAGAAGGAATAGAACAATAGTTTTTATTCATTTTTTGATTGAGTTATTGAAAGATTTGGGAGTTTACAAAGACGTGAATTGCGTATTTGTGGTAGATGAAACAACCTCATGAATTCTTGGCAAGGTCTCAGCATGAGAACAAATCCTAAATGCATCACAATGTACAAAAGCTAAAGACATTGGATATGAATAACTTGCCCATGTTGTTTTTGTATGCATGTGTTTGGATTTTTGACACTTTTCATTCAAGCTAAATTACTGCCAATTGCAGACGAGGCAGATGTCCCACTTTTGAGATTGTGTTACCTGCCTCTTACTTGTGAAGCACTAACACTTCTGCTTGTTTAACACTTGGAATCACAACTCACTGGTGCTAGAGGGGCATACTACGACTTGACTTGACAGGAAAACCTTACACAAGCCTGTGTGCACCTCCGCCGTCAGTGGTTTTGTACACTACATGAGAACCACTGTGAACATGAACCGAGCACAGTTGTCGTACGTAAAATTTAGTGATGAGGAAATTGTAGATGGAGGGGTTTCGTTGCATGATGCACGAGAACTCTGAAGGTGCAACACTGGCATGCATCGCAAGCTTTGTAACTGATGACCCGAGACCATCGCTTTTGCCAGCCGCTTGAATGATGATTTGGACAAGCTTGGAAAATTGTTGCTCCATGAGTCGTCAACATTACATTAATGACAATCTCTACCAAATGAATGGCACTCAAGAGCCTCAATAATAGCCTTTTATGAGAGCCTATCCTGTCAATGAAATATGAAGCACAAAAAGCAGTTTGGAATAAGAAAAAAACACAATGCAATTTGTGCCTTTGTGTTTGGTATAACAAGTGAAAAACGACCCATGGATTGAAACTTTAGTTGATGCATTTCCGTTGAGGTGGTGCAGTGTGTACCAGTTTTGGCAGGGGACAATCCAAGAAGGTGGATGAGCGCTTGTCTCTGAAGGCCATGGTAGCAATTATGAGATTGCCTCACAATCTGATTTTTTTGAGAAAATGTCATGAATGAGATGCGCTTTTTCCCTTTTCTGAACTACTCACTACAAAATTCTTCTTGTCCTTCTTCACCTCGTTTTTTTTGGTGAAAGCACACTTGCGGCTTTACAATGGTACTTTCAGAATCCCGGCTTTCTCTTGACAATGCTGAGTTTCTCTCTCTCTTGGATAAAGAGCTAAGTGAAGAATCCAAGGAGGAGCTTGCCTTGCTCACTATAGTCCCATGTGTCTTTATGTGAGGAGGATCTCCACCCATTTACTTCAAATCCGACAAACATAGTCTCACGTGCAATCTACTCATGACACCACTCTATCAACCAAAGAGGAGGGTGATTCACTTAAAGAAGACGAGATTCAGGTGATTATAAAGGAGAAATATGTACAAGCATGAAGAAATGTATATGTTCACATAACTTACCACGCCAAGATGGTACAATATGTCTTAGAAAATGACAATGGAGTTCCTATTCTTGTGTCTACTTCTAGCCCGTCTCTTGAGCTCTCTTTCAATGACGACACAATCTAATTTGAAAAAAAAAAAGTAAGGGATGGCTCAACTTACCATTACGACATCCTTCAGGATGTTGTAGTGTAAAGGTAATTGGCCGTCGCTGAAAAGGATTTTCCTGTCAAAAGCAGGCTGTCTTGCTTTGCTTTTGGAGCTCATTTTTGTGCTTCGCTTTCCTTGTGTATCTGCTCTTGCATTTTTGTCTCAAGAACGGGTGTGGAAGCGTGAAATACAGCATGCACAAATCTCACACGGGTGCCCAAGCATTCCTTAAGTGCTAGATCAGTCATGGTAGAGACGAATTGGTCACCCCATGAAACTTTGTAGTATGTTGGCCATAGTTGAACGGAGTTCGGATCTGATGTCAAAGTAGAAAATTGTTGAGTATGTAACGTCAAGAGGGAGGACCTCCCTATGTTCATTTTCCAATGAATACAGATCATGTCAGTTCTATTGATGATGACCATTAGAACACGAATCTTTTCGTATTGTGTCGTCATAGAGCGGAACTGCCCTTCCAAACTCAGCTACATAGTTCTCTGTGTACAGATTTGCGATTTTTTCACAGTCGTATCCTTTGTGACGAAAGTTTTCTATAACTTCTTTGCATTTTTACGAAGATTTTGTACATTTTTTATCCATGGATGAAACATAAGTGATGGAGTACACGTATTTGTAGAAATTNGTAGTATGTTGGCCATAGTTGAACGGAGTTCGGATCTGATGTCAAAGTAGAAAATTGTTGAGTATGTAACGTCAAGAGGGAGGACCTCCCTATGTTCATTTTCCAATGAATACAGATCATGTCAGTTCTATTGATGATGACCATTAGAACACGAATCTTTTCGTATTGTGTCGTCATAGAGCGGAACTGCCCTTCCAAACTCAGCTACATAGTTCTCTGTGTACAGATTTGCGATTTTGTCACAGTCATATCCTTTGTGACTAAAGTTTTCTATAACTTCTTTGCATTTTTACGAAAATTGTGTACATTTTTTTTTATCCCTGGATGAAACATAAGTGATGGAGTACACGTATTTGTAGAAATTTCTCATGTATTACAAAATCATAGAGAGTCTAAAATCCATTCTTTATAAGGCAATACCTCTCAAGTTTGCATTCCTAGTATTTGGTCTTCCAGGTTGCACAAGTTGGAATGCAACCTTAATGTTTGACAACATCTTTTGTAACCGCCACATGGTGGCCACCCTTGACCATGCCAATGGGCATGATCAAAGTTTTTCAATAGCCATGAGGAAAACATGTCCCATTCAAACAAACTCCCCTCAAATTGACATTGGATAAGTTCAGCCAAATAAATGCACGGACACGTGCCAAGTGGCTCGCCGTTTAGTCGCCATAGGTCTTCTTTCAGCATACTCCCACGTAACCATTTGCAGTCCAAAGGAAAGAGTAATACAAACCCCTTGTAAGAGAGGTTTGTGTTAGAGGTAATTGTGAATCACAATAAATACCTAACAATAGCGAGCCAATTTGGCATGGTATGCAATGTTGACACGATGTTTTCAGAACTCTCTATTCAGGTACTAACTGTTCTTGTTTCTACATACAGTTGACTGTAACCACTCAGTTGTGTCTTGCACTTTCATATCCCTGACGTGGATTCCTCTAGTGCCGGAGAACCGTCTGGTGGTGATCCACCCATCTGCAGTTGTATGCCAGCTTTCACAGCGTTCTACAACCTATAGACTTTCCTCGCTCGACTGACCTTGGGCCCGATTTGCATGTTCTTGCATTGTGCACCTATCGGTCGGTGCCACACCCATGTATGTGTACATTCCTGACATTCAAATTACGACTCTTCATTCGTAGGTTTACATAGTACTGCATTTAGAGTCCTATGCACTGAGTTATGACCAAACCAGAAGTTATTGATCGGGTTTTAGGGAAAATTTACCTTGTCGTGTGCATCATCCGCCGTCTGCCGCGATAGGCATTTATGCTGTGAGCTTGTCACTTGTCATCTCTCTCTGTCATTGACTCCATTGAAGATTATGAGACTATGAATATCTTGCCTAGCCAAAACCTTGATGTTCTTGCACCTGCCCTCCATGTCAGGTTGTCAGNGGTGCCACACCCATGTATGTGTACATTCCTGACATTCAACTTACGACTCTTCATTCGTAGGTTTACATAGTACTGCATTTAGAGTCCTATGCACTGAGTTATGACCAAACCAGAAGTTATTGATCGGGTTTTAGGGAAAATTTACCTTGTCGTGTGCATCATCCGCCGTCTGCCGCGATAGGCATTTATGCTGTGAGCTTGTCACTTGTCATCTCTCTCTGTCATTGACTCCATTGAAGATTATGAGACTATGAATATCTTGCCTAGCCAAAACCTTGATGTTCTTGCACCTGCCCTCCATGTCAGGTTGTCAGCTGACTAGACTGCATTTCGACATCATCGAAAGCAAAGCTAGGAAGCTTCCGGACATCTTCTCATGGTATCAGAGAAACAAGACCCTTCTCACTAAGCTGAATAGCAGAGATGCAGTGCCGGAGGCAGCGGTGAGAGTCATCACTATAACCATGATCATTGAAGGCCACAACACGCTTGGGTGACCTGATGTAGCAGACACCAGTAGTAGAGATGCCGTAGTGACATAAGAATCAACATGCCACTACCACAAGTGCATGGAAATACCGGTAGCAGCAACAGAAGTCACTACAGCTGCAAGAGGAAAAGCACTAGGGAGAGAGCAGGGCTACTACAGCGGGATAGAACCACCAGCAACCACAAGAACACTGCAGTGCAGTCGCGGCTGTAACATCAGTACAACGCATCACTCATAGTAGCAGCAACATGGCAGTGTGGCGGGAGCCACGTGGCTGTAGTTACAAAAGCATGGTAGTGTAGCATCATCAACAACAGTAGCACCAGTAGCAGAAACAATATGTGTGGCAACTACAACAGTAAAATTGTAGCAATGGAGCAATAGCAGCATGACAGTAGCATCACCATGTCAGCAATGTAGTAAGAAGCAGTAGCATGGCTGCAGCAATAGGAGCAATAGCAGCATAGCAAGAGAAACAACTCTTGTATCAGTGTAGCAGTGCTATAGTTGTAGTAGGAGCAGCAGTAGTATCATAGAGAAACTGCAAAGTCATAGCTACGTTACAATGATGAGCACGGTGGCCACATGGGTCGTAGCTACCCATATGGCTAGTCATCCTAGTAGGACCAGGGTGGATCAGGGAGGATCCTCTCCTAGGCTTGGAGCTAGCCCTAACGGTGTCTAGTACAGTGACACATGTGATGAGGAAGGGTCGTCTTCATGAATTTCACTCTGTTTCTCAGAGATAATCAGAGCTTGCAACTGATGACTCAAGGTGTACAATGCGCATTTACACAAGCCTCGAGACTGGTGGCAGGCCCTAGCTGTGGGCCCTTGACACTGTCATGCTAGGGCCACATCTAGAGCACTTTGGCATCTTCTCTGGATTCGACCTTGTGGCGTTCTCTGTGATATCAGACTCCCTTCAGCTCATCATGTGGGCGCAGCGTTACTATCTTCAAACAACATCGGCAAGGGAGGTGGCTCGGGTGAGCTTTCATGATCTGGCAGTGACTGTGACATCTCTGTCACCTTCGACCCCGTTCATCTCAAACTCTGTCTCCACCACTCCCTCCTTGTCTACCTCCTCCGATTGGCTAGGCTCAAGGCACTACAACGGCAAAAGAGGGGTCAAAAGGGAAGAAAGTGTGTCGCAAGTGGTAGAAGCAGCCAGCTCCGGCAAGCAGTGGCATTGGCCAATGTATCCACTACGACAATTACAGGACATCTCACTTTTACACCTGGTGTCAACAATCCCTTCACTAGATCAACATGAATTACTGCCTCAAGGTGATACACGCGCAATGGATGTCTAACAGCACCACACAGGTAGGTTGTGCCACAACCATGACAGGAGCAGAGACACTCGCTTCCTCGAGATCAAACCATCTTGGATCTTTTAGCTGCTGGCACTTCATACTCAGGGAGGTGTGTTTACATTGTCAGAGCTGCGTGGTCAACAGTTAGCTTGTCCCATTGTATTTGTTGCTGATGAAGATCCCCCACAAGCGTAATTATCAAGAGAAATCTGTGAGTTACATATTCCTGCTGTCTGTTGTCATTCCAAGTCTTTTATTGAGTGTTTTATGGTGCGTTGTTCAATTTTGACAATAGGTCACCTGCCAAGTGGCACCTAGATCATTCACTCTGGTGGTACCCACCACATAATCTGTCGCCGTGGTGACTTTGTTTTGTTGGTCCTGTTGGGTCTGTTTGGTCCATTTGCAGAGGGTCTAAACACCCCTTGTCTATCCATGGTGTTGGAGTCGTGCAGTTTGATGGTCCATCTAGCCCCTTATGTATTTCTCACATGCTCTTCGTCCTTGGTCTTGAGCTGAGCCTGCTCTCAATTCTTGCATGCACCAGGATGGATGTTTTTGTTGAGCACTCTACTGGCTGTGCCATAATGAATTTTTGCAAAAGTCATTTCATAGTGCTCCATGCCTCACTTGTGGATGATTTATGTTGTGTTATCCACTGCACTGCCCCTTTATCCTCACCTCCATCCCCAGCATAGTGTAATGTTTAACACAGGTGTTCTTTCCCTTTAGCACCAATGTTTGCCGCATCAACAAATTTGCCATGTGAACTCGAACACTATGTTTAAGCTCATTCACACACAACCAACCCTCGGTCTCGATGCATCTTCAGTTGAGAAGCCATCCAAGACTAACTCCTTGCGCTCAAGGTAAGATGCATCACTGCACTTACCCTGAACCCACCTCTCTAGAACTACGCCCGTTGGAACTGGTCCACTCAGAAATTCTCCACCCTGCTCCATTAGAGTCCCTCCCGGATAAGGGTTGATGTTTCCTTACCCTGACTTACAACTTCACCCAGATGCGGCAGGTCTACAGCCTTTGCCACAAGAGTAATGCCATCCTGGAAGTACGCATGTGGCTTTGGCTGAGCCTATTTCTCATCACACACTCCACATGCCGTGTTCGGACCGTGGTGGAAAGTTTGTGCACAACATGGATACATTCTTTGCCAAGCATGATTTCACCATCCCTGCTATTTCCATCAGAATCGTGTGTCCGGGATTTGGAACCAGAACATGAAGGATGCGGTTCTTGCCGTGCGGTCTGAATGTGGTCTTCCTGAGTCCTTAGCATTTGAGGAATTTACCTGCATGGCGTGGATCTAGAACCGTCTACCACACGATTTCCTCCCGTCATAACGTACCAGCTATGGTTTGGCCATTGTGTTGACATTTGTCCCCCTTGCGTCTGGGGCTCCCTTGCTTGCGACTAGTACACCGAGGACCAGCAGGTGTCCAAGGTCTCAGCTCGGAGTTACATGCGTTCCTCTCTGCGTACTTCCCTGAGGATCAAAGGCCTGGCGGTTTTGGGAGCTCTCTCGCCATCATATTCTTGCTAGTCGAGACACCCTCTTCTTTGAGGCTCTCACTTCTTAAGACCTGTCTAACATTCTGTTGCTAGCCACCGACCACATTCCCATGTGTGGGGCTTCCCAATGGATGGGGGAATCTGGGCCTCTCGATGGGTCTGTCTGGGTCCCCCCACCTGTGGTGCAGTGTGCGGCTGATGACGACCCGTCCATCATGGAGGTGGGTCCAGTGGCCTCTTCAGTCTTGACTGGCATACCTGGTCCAGTGCATCTGTCAGTCCCCACTGGCACACCTGGTCTTGTGCATGCTTCAGCCCCTAGTGGCACACCTGATCTGGTGCCTGCGTCAGTCCCCACTGGCACACCTCATCTTGTGCCTACATCAATCTCTACTCGGACACGTGGTCGTGAGCCTACATCAGTCCCAATTGGCACATTTGATCCTATACCTACGTCAGTACCCACCAGCACACCTGGCCTTGTGCCTACGTTGGTTCCTCCATCCAAGACTGTCCATTCCCCTTCATCCATGTGTCTCTTGTGGCTGTAGCTCAAGATGAGCACCTCGGCTTTCTCCTGCAAGCCCGGTCGTTGTCTTCAAGCACTTTCCGTGTCCTCTAGGGCTCAGTGAGCAGCTGACTCGGTGCATAGACGCCTTCGTGGTAGTGCTGAGAGGGATGAGCCTTACACAAAAGTGCTTGGCCTCAGCCTCTTACCCCCCCCCCCCCCCCCCCCCCCCCCTTCCCCCTTTCCCCCCACCCCTGAGATGCTGACGTCCGCCAACAGTTTTGAACAATCACGAACTCCTATTGAGGGGTTTGTGACTTTTCAAGATAGGGTTCACAGGGGAAGTCGGGGACTCCCCGTGTGTTGAAGGGGACCCTACTGGGCATCGCTAACGCATGGCCTTGCAGGTGCCCAAGCTGAGAAGCTTTGCTTTGCGCTGAGTACCAAACTTGCTGGCTTGGTGCAATGTGTGTAGCAAGTAATTCAACTGGTTTGAGCCAGGTGGCTTGGCCTGATTGTAGATATTGAGGTTCTTGTGACGGCATGGGCAGACAAAGACTGTATCATCACATTGTCTCGATCCTACTTTCGATCATAGGTGTCTGCTGCATGTTGCACACATCCCTGCAGTTTCTGGTGCCAAGCATGATAGCAAAGAATTCGGCCACCTGCAACGAGGAGCTCTTTCGTGTAACACGATGGTCTTCATCTGCATCTTCAAGACATGTACATTGTCATCTCCCATCCCTCTGATGCACTTGAATTGGGGAAACTCTCTTGAAATGGAGTGAGGAAAAGAAGAGATGCAGCACAAGAACGTGTTCAGTCTACAGGGGTGGCTACTGTACTGCAGCACATGATTTAGTCTTCTACTTCTCTCAAGAGCGCGGCTGCTTCAAATCTGTTGGCACCTGATGTGAATGGCAGGAAATTCAAATTGACAATGGTGGGAAACTGCAACAACTGGTGCTGATGATTTGGCTGTCTATTAAAGATTTGGCCCAATACAGACGATGCCACATGGCGTTTGGTTTTAGTTTGAGAAAGGGATGAACATGAGAATCAATAGTAAACAGCAACTGCAGCCCCCCCCCCCCCATTCACTCAACTTGTGTAGATTTTGTGGAGAAGTGGGACGGCTNGGGGGAGCTGCAGTTGATGTTTACCATTGATTCTCATGTTCATCCCTTTCTCAAACTAAAACCAAACGCCATGTGGCATCGTGTGTATTGGGCCAAATCTTTACTAGACACAGCCATTTCATCAGCACCAGTTGTTGCAGTTTCCCGCCATTGTCAATTTGAACTTCCTGTCACATCTCACATCGGGTGCCAACAGATTTGAAGCAGCCGCGCTCTTGAGAGAAGTAGAAGACTAAATGATGTGCTGCAGTACAGTAGCCACCCCTGTAGACTGAACACGTCCTTGTGCTGCATCTCTTCTTTTCCTCACTCCATTTCAAGAGAGTTTCCCCCATTCAAGTACATCAGAGGGATGGGAGATGACAATGTACATGTCTTGAAGATGCAGCGACCATCGTGTTACACAAAAGTGCTTCTCGTTGCAGGTCGCCGAATTCTTTGCTATCATGCTTGGCACCAGAAACTGCAGGGATGTGTGCAACATGCAGCAGACGCCTATGATCGAAAGTAGGATCGAGACAATGTGATGATGAAGTCTTTGTCTGCCCATGCCACCACAAGAGCCTCAATATCTACATTCAGGCCAAGCCAAATGGCTCAAACCAGTTGAATCACTTGCCACACACATTGCACCAAGACAGCAAGTGTGGTACTCACTGCAAAGCAAAGCTTCTCCAGCTCGCACGCCCGCTGAAGAACACTGCAGGGGCTGTTCTCATCGTATAATGGGTGTAAGAACTTCAGGCAACAAGGTCACCTGTCAGTCCAGCAATCCAGTGATATCGTGAAAAAAGCGACCAAGTGAGTCTGCAATCCAGTGCCCGATGGACCATTTCACCAGCTGACCAGCTGACCAGCTGACCAGGTATCCGACTGACTGGGAGACCGTGTCAGTAATCGACCAGATAACCGGGTGACAACTGAGAAACTGACAATGACAATTTTGATGCAAGGTTACCAGGGGTGTGCAGTCATGTCACAAACGTACTGCAATGGGTGGACAGATACATACACCTGTCTCTCACAGGTACTTTTTTCCATCATCAAGTACTCAGCAGCAACTGCAAGAGCAATCACTGAAGTGAGCGCTTTACAGCTGAGTGAGTCAGTGAGTGGCACGCTAACTGCGCTCCGTCTTCACGAGTTCAGATGAGAAATGGAGTTTGCAATGCTTGCCGGGCATCATGCTGATGGTGGTGGACTTGAGATAACCCTCTGCCCCAGCGTACTTGCCAGTGCCGCCAGCAATTGCGAATTCGTTCACCTTCATCTTGTCGTCCTGTTCACCTGCAGACGTACAAGGGCAGGCCGACGACGCATTTGTGCGTAGCAGGGGGTTAGAGGGAGAGGGGGGGGGGGGGGGGGGNGTTCCAGCTATATGAGGCACCACTCTTGTGTGTGATTTTTATTCCAAGTCAATCATTCGCTCCAAATTCTCCTGTGACCACTGTCACTTTGCCAAAGTGTCAAGAACTCCATAGTGTTCCATTGATGCTGAAATTTGGAGAGCATACTCTTTGACTCTCTGGCTTTCCAACGAGCCATCAAGCGCGTTCTAACTCCATCGTTTGAGTGATCTACAAACGTCATTGCAGCAGTTAGAATTCTGCCCATATCTCTGCCAGATTTGGGACAGTGACCCAAGATCGAGTTTTGCACGTGAGAATTCTTGCTCCAAGCCTATAATCTGTCATAATCAGTGTGCTGCGGCCTTGGTAGGACCTCATTTTTAACCAACAATGCGCACGACTCAACCCAACGACTTTAGGGAATGTTGCGTCACAAAGTATCTCGCCTTTGCTCGTGCGCGTTCGAATCCTCCCTAGCGAATTCGTCGGGGTGTGAGCTTGCTGTGGGGAAACGATGTTTCACTAGGCTGGCAGCAAAAGGTTGTGTTACCTTGGCCATGGAAGTGCTGCGGAAGGTCCACAGCCACACAAACGTATCGCCCGCGGTTGGAGTGCCTGTCACTGCCTTCCCGCTCTTCGAATAAAACGACTGCAATGCAATGCAACGACGAAGGCGCAAAAAGCCTCTTAGATTGGAACTGCACTGAACGAAAGGGTCGGACCGCTGTCCACGCGCAGGCTGCGGAACGGGACAGATAGCGTGGTCACTGTGGAGGGTCGACCAGTGGCAGCGACGACGTGGAAGAATGCGACTGCCTTACCGTCTTGGCGCCCATCCCATCTTCATAGCCAACAATCTTCATCTTGTACGAAGCGCCATCGACCACTGTCACACAAAGCACGCGAAACTGTCCGTATCAGGAGGACGGTGTTCGCAGGACAGACAGGTTGCGACGGTGGGCGAGGAGACGTCGTCGCACTCACCGGCGAGGGACAGAATGAGCACCGCAGCCGCGACGAGGAGAGGGCGGTTGGCCATGTCGACCAGGTTTCGTGTGGAACAGATGTCCGACCTGGAGAGTCGATGAGTACCTTCTGAAATTGAGGGGTAAACTGCTGACAAGATATCGGTCGGAAGCCTATTCATGGACGGCCTGGTCGATGCGGCCGCTGCGAGGTCGCCCCGCACCGCAACTGCATACGTGGCCAGTGAGCAATAGGGCAAGAGAAAGGATGAGGGAAGCAAGGATAGAGAGCCTGGAGACAACCGCAGGCTGTAAACAGTGGTGCCACCACAGCTGGTCCATGATCCACCGTTGGGAAAAAGTTTGGACGCCCGATCAGCGCAAATTTTTTTAATCTCTATATATCAGTCTTAAGACTGCCCTCTGGTCCAAGATCCAACTTGAGGAAACGGGTTTGGAGGCGCATTTTTCAAACTTGCCACTGTCTAAATTGAGGCAGATGTTTTCTCGAGAAAGCCACCAAACGCCGCCACCGAAAGCGTCCCTTGCACCTAAGGATGCCCGTGGCTTCCATGGGCTGCCGATTTCCCCGCGCCGCGCCGGGCGTCAATCAGATTCTCGCCAAAGTCGTGCTACTGTGTCCACAGTGGATTTCCTTAGTCGTGAAATGAGGACCCAGCGAGAGGTTCGATGCGGTAAGAAAGCTCTCTGACCAACACGAACTCAAGTAAGATGGAATATGCAGTGTCAGTGCTGACTGTAAGTCGATACTCGTCACGCGCAAAGAGGGAAGGTGGAAAGCTAGGACCCTGAACCACCTCCCAAAATGAAATTGTTTTTGGTTACTGGAGTTGTAACTGCGACGGCCAAAATGAGATTGTTTTCTGCCCAACCGTCAAAACTTTGGCTGGTTAAAAGTAGTAGACATGTCGCACAATAGGTTTCTAAATGACGTTGAACAGAAACGTGCAACACCAGGAGGAACGCAGGTGATTCAAAGCTAGTGTTTTTGAAGAGGAAACATAGTTAGGGAAATGGGACACACGGTTTACTTCTAGTATGCAGCACATGAACTTCAAATCCAAGTGTTTTTTTATAAAAAATAAATTAAAAAATAATGGGGCATCTTTGGTCTCTTGGGTTCTCCGACCAACCGATGTGTGGGATGCATCATTCAGGCATACTGCTTCCACAAACATTGCTTCGAAATGAAGGGTTTTAGAGAAAATCAAAGGTCTTTTTCCATATTTCTACCACATTTGAAAATTCTGCCGAAGATTAGCAGCTACCATTTTAGGAATAGGTTTTCTTTCCTTTAGGCAGGCTACTCGAAGTCTACGATGGACGTCTTCTGCAACACTTCTGTCAACACTTTTTTACAACTTGTTTAACATGTTCAAGCCTTTGAGAACGCAACACCGTGGGTCTGTTACGCCGAGCGAAATGTGGGTGGTTCCCGAGGATGAGGTGCGGGACAAAAGACAATTCAGGTGTTTGGGACAAATAGATGATTTCTATTAAGCGGTAGGGGTACTTCGATGACAAGTTTCAAGTACGTCGAGCACAGATACCGTATTACCGCTTAAATTCACATCATTATTTACCAGGGTTTTGTTTCAAGCTAATGTGACCACCCGGGAACAAGTTGTGTACCGTTCTGATTCAAGGGGTGATAGAGAAACCTACGATTGAATTCGACCACACCTTGTTTGAATTTGGACCGTTTGGTGACACATACCCTAGTGATCATTGAATTCGACGACTGACTTGTTGCATAATTAATTCGATCAACTTTTGACGGTTTGGGAATTATTTAGGGTATATGCTGAAATTCAACGAAAAGTGGAGGGTAGTACGTTAAATTCGACGAATGGTCCAGATGAGATATTTTGTTTCGACGTATGAAGGAGACCTGCTCGGATGTTTGAAGCCCCGAGCGGTCAAATTCGTCCGTATGGATGCTTGACTATTCCAAATTCACCGGTCTGGCGGGAGTTGTCACGCGATTGGACGGTTTCGCTTGATTGGTCCCGATACTCGTCACATGACAGGTCGATTTCGCCTGACTGGTCAAACACCTGGCTGGTTCTGACCGCATGTTCAGTGCACGCGCATAGAAGATGGCGCGCACGACGATTGAGAGTTACCCCCGTATAAAATTCTGTGCAGCGTCAAAAACATACCAAGAACCATTGGCCCACAAACCCCAGAATCAAACAAACAAAAACACAAGGGTAGGTCTTTAAATTCGTTGGATTGCTTTTGTAATTAATTTGGTGGTACTTTTGAATTCGATGAAAGTTCACTTTCTACGAATTTCGACCACTACTAAGACAATTAATATCGAAGTTAACGATCAGTAGGGTATTACAACTTGAGCGTTTGGTTGAAGACATTTGCTTGCTCGAACTTGAGCAAGAAAATCCACGGTCCAGTGTGCTCGGACGCCACCAATGTCCAAGCACCGTTTGCGCTTGAGTTTGCCTCACGGAGTGCTATGCTCTAAGCAAACACGCTTCCGTCAGTCCACCTTTGTGAGGGGATGGCATAACGGAAGCGCGCTTTCTCAGCGGGAGCCATCAAGAGCACTCGGCGTACTGTTTGAGGGGCTTGTAGGTCACTTTATTTTGTGCTCTTTGTCCCACATACACCTTCACTATCAATCGCTCCCAATTAGCATAGAGTCGAACACTGTGATTGCGTACTTCGTCAAGTGCACCCATGAAGAACGCCTTGTTGAACTTCAGCACGACGCTGCACGTTTTGCACCACGGAAGCCTGTCTTCATGCACAAGCCCGGCCTCCCTCGCAAGAAGCCGGCCCACCAAGGCGTCCTTGGTGCGGCAGTGGAGCCGGTGTCACCTAGCATCCAAATCGCTCACTTGTCCTCGGACAATGTGGATGCTTCGGTGAACAAACCGCCAAGCGCTATAACTGCATCGTCCTCGTCCTCGTCTCGTAAGCGCGCTGGTGGCTACACAAATTGGGTGGGCCGTGGCTAGTTCACGTGCATTAATGCCACCATCATCAAAAGGGAGAGCGACCCCGCTTCCATCAAGCATCTCCAACGTATTTGGTGCGGACACGGCGGCTACTGCGAGTATTTCAAGCGTGCAAAGAGCACCTTGTATGGGTGGCATGTGCAAGGAACTCTCAACCTGCACATGTACATCCAGGATGTCACCAAGAGGGCTCCTTACGAGCCCATCCCGGAAGGTGCTTCAAATGCGGCACTCCCTCTGGGTGTTCGTGGTTGACATGGTTTTCGTGAACGGCACCCCATCATGGTGGAGGAGGCCGTGGAGGAGCTTCAACGCCTCTGCTCCAACGGTGTGCCCATCTCCTCCCTCACCACACAATCCGTCATGCATGGCATTATCTATGAGAATTATCCTTGAGGAGTTGAGTGACTGCGTTTGGATGGATGTAGGTGCATGATTTCATGGAAAAAGACCTCGGATGGTCGTGGCGTGCCCGGTTAACCGCGGCGCAAAAAGTCCCCATCAATTGGGAGCAACATGATGGTCCGCTTGGCGGGCATCGTAACTGCCTATAATGTGAACCAGGAAGGCCTACTAGAGCAACTCACCGGGGCCTTGTTTCGTGATGGGACGATCATCACCCCGATCCCTTCAAAGCGTACAAAACAGAAAAAATCTCAAAGTGGATGACAGAGGTGTCAAAGGAAGACTCGCGGCTTGGCTTCTGATCTCTTGGGGTAGGATGCTAGAGATTTGGTTCAGATTGAAGGACATGCAGTCCTCCATCATAGCCACGTGGAGCAAGTGTAGCTATGATGATATCTTCTCTCTTGAACTTCAGTTTATGGTGCTGCGCCAAAGCGTCACCCATGGTGCTTTCCTCGCCGACTCCACCCTGCCCAACGACAAGGAACATCTATAGGCCTAGTTTTTTTTGGTTTGTAATTTCCCTTCTGTATTAAAGAGTTGGAAAAACCATAAGTGTTGTGCTTCCTTCCATTCAAACACTTGCCATGGTTCGCTCTTGCAAGCTAGTGAGAGCGCACCACGGCCGTGCACAAGCGAGCGCGCAACGGCACACACACCGGCCGTTGCGCAAATTCTCATTCATTTCAACAAGGTCAATGAGTGCGAACACTCATTGAACTCTGCCCTCACTTGATTCCTGAGCCAACACTCCGCCAAAGAAATTCGAATAATTTCGTGGAAGATTTTTATGTGTGCCATTATTCATACCCAAAGATCCATGTGATTTGTAACCGTTGTGGACCGAGACACAAAGAGCATTTTCCCATTGTGAAACTGCATCATAACTTTTTATGTTGCAATTTTAGGCGGTAAGACGGTAAACAATGCTGATAATGAGAACAATGTTGCGTCCCTGATGTACACAAGTCCCTAAAACTTGCGAGCGGGCCTTTTTGTTCTAACGTTCATGGCCGACCACACGAAAACTTCCTGAGCTTTTTCCATCATTCAACCGAGGGCTTTTTGGCCTGCCTGGACCTCCAATGTCCCATTCCAGAAGTTTCCGACAACTTCGACCACTTTTCACAATCGTCGAACACCAGTGTTGCAAACCATATTGATGTTGCGATATCCTTCAATATGCTTTTCCACGACGCTCGACTTTTATAAAGAAGCGTCAATATGTTCTTGAAACTTCTTGGCAGAGCTTATGGAATCCATCACTCATGGCGCGACTTCGCACGCGCTGCTTGGCTTGAATTCCAATGGCCCATTTCATGCCTCATTCTCACTATCGGCATTGTAGATATGTGCTCGAATCACTCAACACTTGTCATCAAAGTACACTTACTGCTTATACAAGTTATCCATTTGTCCCAAAATCCCTGAATCGTCTTTTTTCCAACGCCTCATCTGCATGAACCACTTATGTTCCGCTCGCCGTAACACTTGGTATCAGAGCGCAACGATATTGGAGGGACAACCAACACATTAACTTCCTGACGACAACCTCACACGAGTTCTCAGTGCATCTCCAACATTCAGAAGATCGCAGACTTTGTGACTACAATAGTGAACAGAGCGAGTGTATCTGATGATGAGAAGTAGTCCCCGGCGAGTACTCGTGACAGAGGATCAACAACATGTGAACAATGATACTCTCTTGGCAAACTAGGCGACAGCAATAACCTTTGCGGTGAATGGTGCAGCACCGAAGAATCCGACGGCCAATCTGGTAATGGACCCCTTGGGCTCAGCAAACCCTTCGCATCTGCCGTAGCCTGTTGGAACGAAACCTTTTACGATGGGAGGCACTGGCCGACAAGTGCGAATCAAGGTAGACTTGTACCAGAAACTGTTGGAATTGGAGAGCCTCAACACCCATGTGCTCCAACAACTCAACACAATGATTGAGGAGCCTCAAGTTTCTTGTGCTTGAAAATCAGTGCTCACTGAGAGAAATTTGCAACTCTCGGGTGAACCCCAAATTGGACTTGTACTCCTAAAGCCATTCAATCTCACAAACTCCAAGGGAATGACAGTCAGGATGTGGCTGACGAGTTTGGAGGTGTTCTTCGCCGCTGCTGTGGTCAACAACGACAAGAAGAAGATTGACCTCGCAGCCTTGCTTCTGCGTGGCACGGCTTTGAGTTAGTGGTCCAATAAAAAGACCATCCAATAATAGCAGGAGACCGGCGGGGCTGTATCGACAGCGCTCGCAATCGGTCTCACATCGTCAATCGTAGGTGTATTGCCTCTCGAGCAGATCAATCTGACGTGGCATAATTTTCTCACGCCAACAGAAACTTGTAGTGACTTGACGCGTGCTGTGATCGCTTGAGTTGGGAAGCTAAATGAGAAACTTGACGCACGTCACATACTCCAACATGTACGTTAGGAGTCCAACATGGCAGAGTACACCTATCTTTTCCACGAAATCATGACCGGCAACGATCTCGCCCCTAACAAACTATGTTTGTACTACAATGGCTTGAAGCGGGATGTTTGGCGAGGAACAATCATTTTGGGCATCCAAGACAACCTTTCGTGAATGATAGTAGCAGCCAACCACATCGTCAGCAAAAAATTCAACGCTCGGATGTAGGAATCCAACGGCTCGCAACCCCCAAGCCACAATCCTTATCGTGGTAGAGGAAAATTACTGTCAGCGGAGACCTCGTCTCTGATGGAGAGCAACATCGTTGATCAGCATAATTAACGGCTCTCTTGGACTTGCGGAAAGCAAGGTCATATTTCACGCGAATGGCGAAAGCGGCAACAACACACCAAAAGGGGGGAGGGGGAGTCGCAGAGGAAAAGTGAGGAGTCAGGAAACGGCAAAGGGTAGAAGTAGACGTCGAGGCTCCTGTCTGGTCAGAAAAATCTACGTCGACTGGTTTTCCATCTGAGCGTTCACGTCACTGAAGACAAGGGTTCCTTGGATTGGGAAGTTCAACGAGGCGTATGAGGAAGACCAACGAGCGATATCACTGCAAGTGCAACCGAGGTGTTGCAAAAGTCGCAAAATGGTACCGGCACTACTAGATGCAGGAGCTTTTCATAGTTTTGTAAGCAAGGATATGGTTGAGAAGCAGGGTTTGCAGACCAAACTAGGAGTTTTTAGAGGAAAAACCGTTGACAAAAGACTGCAGATCTGTCAACTTTGCGAACCACTCTGGCCACAACTTGGAGATGACAAAATCATCCTCGGGCAAGACATCCTATACCGGCATAATCTGCACGTAGACTAGAGAAACGAACCAGTCTACATCAGCATTAATGGCAGAAAGCAACACCTGCCTGGTAGAGCAACCCATGACGCAGTGGCAGTTACGGGAAGCAGCAGACATAGAAGCAGAAGAGGAAGTTGCGAAAAGCAAAAAATCCAACTGATATCTGCAGATGTGTCCAAGTGAGACCTGAAACACGGAGCTCAATCCTTGATATTCCACGGGGAAGAAGGAGAAGCAAAAGAAATTGCAGCTCTCGAAGCAACACCGACAACCTCGACACCCGAGGAGTTCCCTTCAGTACTGTAAGAGTTTTCGAGGCTCATCAAATAGTTTGAAGGGGTTTTTCCAGACAAAGTACCCCGAGAGCTAGCACCACAATGCAATATCGACCATCAGATAGAACTTAAATCATGCATTTGACCAACAGCAAAAGCGATCTATTGGATGAGCGATCATGAGCAAATTGAAGAAAAGAAGCAGCTATACGAGTTGCCCAAGGAGGGGTTCAGACGACCCTCCACGTCATCCTATGTAAAACTAGTACTTTTTGTGAAAACGAATACAAGAGAGATGCGGATGTGCATGGACTACCGAGCGTTGAACAACATCACCATCATGAAGCGCTACCTCCTCTCGCAAGCGAATGAAATTTTGGACAAACTCCATGGGGCCAAAGTTTCTTGAAGATTTGACCTACGCAACGGTTATACCGTACTGGCGTCTAAATTCAGATGGTCATTTGCGGATGATTTTTTTTGGTTCATTTCAAAAAACCGGGGCTGAACTTTCACACACACTAGCTACAAGACCTAAAGGAGTTATGGGTCTCTTAAATTCAGAAATATTCACGAGACTCTGTCAAAGGTGTATGCTAATGACCATAATCAAGTGATTAGGGTATGCTTTGCTAGCTTCTCCATCTTGAAGAGCTTCGTGCGAGCATGAATTAAGGCCATTTATTCTCAGAAACTACTTTACAAGGAATTTCTACACACTGGCTACAAGGGGGGAACCTAATTATGCAACAGGGTTGAGCCCAAGGGTAATTAATTTCTATCTGAATGAAGCCAGTAGTAGGGTAATGAGTTATGCATATCTAATAAGGACATTGAGAAGACTGCATTCTGCACCAGATACAAAAAATTTGAGTTCACGGTCATGCCGTTAGGAGTCACGAACACCCCAATACGATGAACAACATTTTGTTACTATACTTCGATGAATTTGTCGTCATATATGTAGTTGACATCTTGGTGTACAGTCGCACGTCAGAGGAGCACAATGGACATCTCTGTAAAGCTTTTGAGGCTTTACAAAGAGAGACGTTTTTTGAATAACCCTCAAAGTGCAAAATTGGTCACTGTTTGATCAAGCTTTTGACCCACATCATCGGCAACAGACGGATCACCATGGACCAGGAAAAGTGGAGGCGGTCGCTGATTGGCCGGTGCCTAAAAATGTTTGGGATGTCGAGGTGTTTTTGGCTTTGTAATTACCATCAATGATTCGTAAATGATTACGCCCGGGTGTCAGCGTCCCTCTTCAATCTCACCTAGGAAACAACAGAGTCGAATTTGCGGGATAGTGTACAAGAAGTGTTCAATTCTTTGAGAAATGCTCTAACCTTGGTGCCCACCTTACGATTGGCGGATCCAACAGTGGACTACATCATGGCCACTGATGCATTCGGTCGAGCCATGGGAGCCGTTCTCCTCCAAGAGAATAGCGGTGGAGAACTTGTCGTGTACATGTCGAGAATCTACACGAGCCGGAACTCAATTATGTGGTGCACGAAAAGTTAATTCTTGCAGTTGTGTACGCATTCAATACATGGCGATGCTACTTGGAATGCCGGCAACACATCATTGGCAATAGCTACATCACTCCTTGTGTGACACGTATGGTGCATTCTAGCCGTTGAGGTCATCCACACATGTTTGATAGAGTTTTCTTGGTGGTTGAGACTTGGGAATTCATTGGTTTGTGCCAGTGCTCCGAGAGAACCCATGGAAATTCACCACATACTCTCTGACATGTTGTGCACTCCTTCTCTGGTTGAGACTTGCGTACATGGTAGTTTGTACTGATACCTCGGGAGACCCAACACTGATTGATCTAGTGTTGTTTTTGCCCCATGTCAGACATGTGTAGTTTGCACGTGGTTGAGACCCGGATGCACGGTTACATGTTCCAGCGTCTTGGGAGGCCTAAAATTGCCTAGCCTAGCTAGTCGGTTATGCTAGTGTGTCATCATAGAGTCTGGAAGTGTTCGGGGTACATTCCCTTTTTTCCCTTCAGTCGAGACCCGGGCACACGGTTGACTGTTCCGGTTCCCCGAGAGACCTCCATTGCGTGGTTTCATGTTCTGTGACATGTGTATTCTTTGTGTGTGCCTTTTGGAACAACGTGGATGGCAGGGTGAAGGGGCTAGCCGGCGTTCCTAGTACATAAGCTATCAGTAGGGCTCATTGTCCTCTCTCCTAGTTCATTAATGTACGCATTATAGAGTTAGCCAAATTGTGGCGTTGCCATTCTCTTGTTCACCACTAGAGCTCGTGTGCTGTCTAGCATGGGTTTGTACGCCCTAGATCAACTTTACCATGGTATTAGAGCACGAGGGGGCCGTGTGAGAAACAAAGGAGCAGGAACGATCTGAAATGCAGCTGAGGTGCAGCACGTGGAGCCACAGAACAAGAGCTTGTGAGAGCCGCAAGCATGTCACCGACAGCAGCATGGATGGCTCCAAACTAACTATTAGATTTCATGTGCATTGATAGTCCACCGGGTGCTGCTAAGGCTGCTATATGAGCGAGAGAAGAAACAGCACCCAATGCGGCAACAACGGTTGATCAACCACTCCATTCAACCGCCACACTCCCTCTGGCAGGAGAATCCAAATGGCCTAGCTGCCAGCCAAGTACCTCGCAAGCAGCAGCAGCAGCCAAGTAGCATGCAAGCAACATGGTAGTACCAGTGGCAAGAAGCCGGGTGCAAGAAGTGAGGCAGCCATAGACAAGCAGCATGGCTACAACGTGCAATTCCCACTTGCAGTCGCTTGCAGATAGAGAAAGAAAAGCCGGCAAACATTCCCGTAGGTAGAGAGCAGTTGCAACCACAGCAGTAGTAGCTGTGTGGCAGTCACATGCAAAAAAATTGTAGCAAGATTACTGAGCAACAGCTTCCACATGTATTTGCACTGCGAGTTAGGAGTCTTTTGCATAGTTAGCGCAAGGTAGCAGCAACCTGCAAACGTAAGCGGCAAGCTGCCGCAGCAGCATTGCAGATCTTCACAACAGCTACAGTGCATAGGAGCAGCATCAACAGTAAAGGCAGCAAGCAGTAGCAACGACAGTAAACAGCAGCATTCATAGCATTGTGCAGTGGCAGCCGCACTTGCTTTGGAAGAAAAGTTGTCTTGTGGAAGAATCATCATTGTTACTGCAGCTGCTGCAAACCCGTGTCTGACGTCATCGCATCAGCAGTCATTGCGTTTGCATCTTTGTGTCTGTCCTTGCTTCCGGCTTACATCATCGTGTCAACAGCCTTTGCATTTGTGCCATCGCATCTGCGTTCAACGGCGGTCGTGTGTGCAAACTCGTGCCTCCTCGCCATCACTCACTTGCCACCTTGCCACAGGTGGCAAGGTGGCAAGCGGCATCAGCCAGATTCGAGCTGGCCATCTGACCTGAAAAAAAGGGCAATCAAGACAGCCTGGGTGCTTGATTACCGTGGGGGCATTTTTGGATGTTTTCTGTAGCATAAAAAATCTTCATTTCTTTCCTCTTCAAAGACCGAAAATAGGGTAGAATCACTTTCCTCCCTATCCTTGCATTTGTTTCATTCTATTTCATTTCATTCTAACCTCATTTCAGCTTACACACATCTCACATGCATTACAGTTGTAGTCTTTGAGTCGAACACACTCTTTGCTCTTGTCCCTAGGCTTCTTCACCACCTACAGACTGCGCTAGCTGCTCTCACCCTCCCACCACTATTCTACTCAGTTTCCTATACAAAAGAGGATTAGCGAATACATCATTCCTACCTCGCACCATACCTCTTGGCTTGATGATGTCGTGGCCAGGACAACCTTGTGGCTCTTACCTCACATTGACGATTTTTCCACCATCTAGTGCTAGTGTTCTGCACTCTCATCTTTTTCATCTGTGACCCTCTGACATGCTGAGGCCGCAGCCGGGACCACTTCCGTGTGGTGTCCCCGGCCATGTGCTCCTGTGGTCAGTTTCTATGCCACCGGGTGGCATCCTCTTCTACGCTCATTCTCATCACCTGCTGTCTCCGGACACAGTGATCCAACTGCCAACACCAACACCTCATGATGTTGCTAGCTAGCAACTCCTATGGTTGGTTTCTACACCATAAGGAGGGAGTGTTCCTCTTGCTGCACCTTGTCGTCAGCCTATCGGCATGCTGACCCATCCTGTGGCATCACCCTCTCATGAGTATCCTGGCCAGTCTCCTCTATGATTGGCTTGTAGTCTGACCGGAGCCGGTGCTCTACACTCCTATCCATGTCATCAGCCTGACAGCGTAGTGACCGGACCGCTTCCACCGTCTGGCCAGCCTTCTCCGTGGTCCTTATATTCACCACCAAGAGACAGCGTTCTTCACGCTCATCCCCATCATCAGCTGCCTTCAGGGGTTGATACGTTGCCGCAAACTCCACCTTTTCGCGACACACTTCTTCAGCCGCTCCCGTGGTTGGTCTCTACACCACTGGGACATGGCATTCTCCATCCCCCCTCACAGAATCCTCAAATGAGTCATGTCCTCCTTCCACACCAGAATCCACCTCTCCGTGGATTTTCCTGCCACTTCTATGGAGATGGACGCCACGGTTGGCAACAGTGTCGTCGGCGTCCCAGTGAGTGGAATCCACCCTGGCTCCAGCCTCATGCATCTCCCCACACTCCACAGCAGGCGGAACTCCCTCATTCATCCATTTTCCTCACCGGCACCTTGGCAGACCTGTACACTGAGCTCCAGAGTCTGCAATAGATGATGTAGCAAATCCAGGACCACCTCTGTAGATGATGTCTTCATCGTCTTCATCTCCTTCATAAGTGTTTTTTTGTTTGCTTGAACCATGTAAACATGATACACTGACCATATACATTTCACCAACACACTCTAGCCTTTTGGGGGGAGGGGGTCAGCCAGAGGCCAGGCCCCCCCTCTCCCAAAACATCAAAGTGTATTGAGTGACATTATGTTATGTATGGCCAATGGTGGGGAAATCACGCTCTGGATTTCCAGTGTACTCCGCTAGTGCACTCCAACATCATTCACTAACACCATGCACTGTACAACAGGTGAAAAGAAACAATGTGATCTTATTTATTGTCTATATTTTTCAATCTCTTTGTCCCTTTCAAAACTATATACATCATTATCTTTCTCCACACCACTCTCTCTATAAGTCTCCCTCTTCCTCCCTCTCTTAATTTCTCTCTTCCTCTCTATCTATTTCTATATCCTCCTTCATTTTTGTTTCTCCTTCTCTTTGTCCATTTCTCTCTCCCCATACCTCTCCCTCCCTTCCTCCCCCCCCTCTCTCTCTCTCTCTCTCTCTCTCTCTCTCT
>SZWC01004944.1:134912-145992 GCA_023375785.1 Penium margaritaceum
AATTTTCAACATTATCCCCTTTGCACCTTCCATGCCCACTACTCTTGCTTGTTCTCATTCATCTTCTGCTGCGCCCTCCAGCCCATTGTAGCTGGTTATCACAAGCTGAGCCATGCTCATCGCGTGCTGGTCCATGGGTTGCGCTTTGGTTAAGCAATCCGCAAGTATGTTGTGCGTGCTACAGTGGTGCAGCACCACCTGCCCCTTCTTGACCATGTCCCATGCGTAGTGATTACGCACGTCAATGCACTTCGTCCTCCTGTGCTACGTCACATTGTTGGTTAGCAAGATGGAGCCGGTGTTGTTCTCTTGCACCACCATTGGCTCATGCCACGGCACGCCCAACTCCCCCAACAACTTGTGGAGCCATACCACCCCCTTGACCGCCTTGGCCAGCATGACGTACTCTGCTTCTACTGTGGAGGTGGCGACACAATCCTGCTTCCTGTTGCACCACGAGACCGATGCACGAGCGAGGAAGAACACGTAGCCGGATTTGGACTTCCGTGTCCACATCCCTAGCGTAGTCTACATCTGTGTAGCAGACCAGATGCAAGGGGTCCGCCCAACCCTTGCCTTTGAACCTCAGACGCGCGAGTCTCATTACCTGCAGGTAGCAAAGGATGCACTTGACCACCTGCCAGTGTAGTGGCCCTGGATCAGCCACGCATCTGCTCACTTGGCCCACAGCGTAGGCTAAATCCAGTCAGTTCACAGGTCATGGAGAGAGGACTGCACACTGGTTTGCAGTCCTTTATGCCGTACTGGTTCAACATCTTGGCCACGTATTTGGCCTGCCCCTGCTGAAGCGTGTGCGCCCTTTGAGGGCACGTATTTGGCCTGCCATAATACAATCGTGTGCGTCCTCCAATTCCCCTCAGGCTGCGTAAGTGCCTCTTGTATGGTCATCAGCTCCGTTGATGTAGGCAGCATGCACTACGTCATGCCGATCCATTGAAAGGTGCCTGTGTCAAAATGCTTCCCCACTCTCCGTTACCTCCCGCTGCGGCGCAGAAATTTTGGTGGCATCTTGTCGCTCTGCTGCGATCCTTCCATCTCTGCCCGCTCTGAAGAATCATTGATCCGACCACTCCCCGAGGATCTCTCCCGCTCCGGTGAAACATTGACCAGGAGAGTGGCGCATCCGGGGGGTTTTTCTCCGACACTCTACGCGAACTCTTCCAGGAGTGCGTGCTTTGGCACCCATGGTGCCTCATCTGATGGATCTTTCCACAGGATCTCCAGCGCAGCTGAATTGGCGTTCAAGTCCTGCGTGTTGGCTGCTGAACCTGATGTACCGCCGTGCTCCGACACTGCATCATGGACCTCCACCTCTGTCGGCTTCTTCTACAGGTCAAGGAGCTGGAACCACTCCCCCTGTTTTGGAGTCTTCCCTACGCTCATGCTGTTGCTATTGTTGCTGAAGCTTTGCTGCTCGTCAAACTCCACATCACGGTTGCGGATGATCTTTTGCGTTCATGGGTCCTAGAGCCGATACACCTTTTTCACGCTGTCGTAGCCAAGGAACAGGAACGACTTTGCGTGCAGTTACAGCTTGCTGTTGCGTCGTTACACCGCCTGCTCAATCGTGTGTGCCGTGCACCCGATCACCTAGAGGTACACCACGTTTGGCTCGCGCCCGCTCCAAACCTCCTACGGCATCTTCCAGCTTCCCTTGCCCTTCAACACCACAGTTAGAGTGAGGTTGATGGTTTAGCTTACTGTACGCATAGCCTCCACTCAAAACCCTTGCAGCAGCCCCGCATCCACAAGCATGGTCCGCACCATGTTTAGCAGCGTCTGGCCCACCCGCTTAGTGACTCCATTAGACAATGGCGAGTACGGCATAGTGGGCTCCTACTTGATGCTTTGCTGCTTCATCCACCCGCTGCAACCCATGTACTTCCCATCGTTGTCGCTGTGTAGCGCTCTGATCTTCTTGCCAGTCTCCCTCTCCACCGCTTTGACGTACTCCTTGAGCTGGTCCAGGCACTCACCTTTCCGCTTCATAAAGTACATGTAGAGCTTCTTGCTGCAGTCATCAATGAAGGTGACAAAGTAGCTCCAGCCGATGTTTGACGAAATTTTGAATGGTCCGCACACGTGGCTGTACACGACCTCCAGCAGGTCCTTTGCTCAAGTCGCGTTATCGTTGAATGGCTTGGGCTGTTCCTTGCCCAAAATGCATGTCTCGCACCTTTTGTGCGTTGTTACACTTGCTGTCCCGTCTGCTTTGCTGTCGATGATGAGGCCACGCACCATGTCATGCTTTGCCATCTCCTTAACGGTTGTAGTGTCAAGAACCCCAACCATCGGTACTAGAGCTCTAGATGAGCGCTTCCTCCCTTGGCCATGTTGATGACGCTTTCGTGCGAGTCTGCTGCGTGAGATGTCAAGGGGATCACCTTGTTCTCCACGATGTAGAAACCGCCCACACGCTTTGCCTCCAGCACGACCTCGCCGTCAGCGTCGATGCACACCACTGCGCCTTTGCTGCAAAAGAGCACCTCATACCATTTATCCGTGAAGCGACTGACCTTCAAATGTCAGCCGAGCCAGGGACGTGCTACACATCACGGATTGTGCACAGCTCTTTCTTGCCACTCACCACGACTTCCATGTCCACGTCACCTTGGCTGGCTGCCAGCTTGAATTTTTCGTTTGCGACCACCATTGCTTGGGAGGATTTCTCTTAGATGACAAACCCCACATTTTGGACCTGGGTGTGCTCCTCGGCCCCGGAATCCAGGCACCGCGTGTTGGACTTCTCGAGGAAGTGGTTCTTGTTACCGTTGGGGAGCGACCTGCCTTTGTTGTTTTTGCTGCCGGCCTAGCATCCTTTGCCACACAGGGGCCCAATGGCCCACCTTGCCGCAGTTGCGACACGCATCATTCTTGGCGCCCTTTTCACTGCCTCCTCTACCCCCGCTTCCGCCGCCACACGTTTGGTTGATGAGGGCCAATGAGCAAGATGAGGACTAACTGCAACTACGACAATGTGCCTCGTTGTGGATGTACTTTGCGACCGCGCCATAGGTGAGCTTCTCCTTAGACCATCCTCCAAGGATAGTGATGAATGGACCCCAACTATCAGGTATGACCATGAGAAGGGCCATCGATTGTAGCTGTGTGCCGATATTCCACACCCACATCGTTGCATTACGAGGCGAGCAACTCGATTTGCTGCATGGCAAAGATGACATCATCTCCCTCCTTGATTCTCACTATGAGGAGCCGCTTTATCGTGACGATTTTGTTTCCGAGCGAATTGGATTGGTCGATGGCACAAGGTTTTTGCCACGCTTTGGCTGCGAGCTTGCAGCTTTGGAAGTAGCCCCACCACGACTCGGCTATCCCCGACACTAACGTCATGAGCGCCTCCGTGTTCTTCCTTTCGAAGGCCTGCTTCTCCGCATCCGCAGCAGTCGCCTCTACAAGCACCTCCTTTCCCAACATGATGTCCAACGGTCCCTTATGTGCAAGGTGCAGCTCAAACTGCCACCTCCAAAGCCAAAAACGTGGGCCTCCTGCATACATCTGAATGGGCTGCGTCTCCTTGTGCGCCAATGGTGCAGGTTCAACTCCAACACTTTCTCAGAACTCTACTGCGACCTCCACCATGATGATCCCATGTACTGCGGAAGACATGAACTTTGGAGACGATCAAACCTGTGGGCCCATAACCCTTTGTCAGGGAATCCGCAGGATATGGTCCCGATGTTCATCTAATCGTCTTTAGTTGTTCACGTTTTTCGTTTTGGGCGAATCTCAAACTGAGCGTGAGCACTCAGGTCACCTGATGCTATGTGAGGAGGAATTTAGAGACGTTCAGTTTGCGAAGGGAATAAATTCCTTTTCCAATAGTTCTTTAGCATGGACATGATCAGATGATTTGTCAGACTGGTCATGAGATTTCCAACACACCTAAGGCTGTAAGCCAGAATCCGGGACTTGCAAGTCGGAATCGGAAATCCGAGTCCAGATCCGGACTTGCAAGTCAAATTCTTCGATCCAAAATCGACCCGGACTCACATATCTGGTCTTGACCTCCTACAACGAGACCACGAGAACAGAGGTGGGGCTGCCATAAATGTAGCACAACAAAGAAGGATTGAACCTCTTGTTTCTTGAGTACTTGTTTACTTTTCATAGCATTGGAGACATGGAACTGCATAGTCAACTAACCACTGCCCTGATCTACACACATATTGGAGCAAACTCGCGAGTCCGGGACTCAGAATCGCAAGTCCAGGTCTGGCCTCTGGACATGGACTTCCATGTCAGGTTCCAGGCTCAGAATTGAGGTTCCAGACTTGCGAACACCATTAAACACACCAATTTGCACGTGATTCAGCCAAGCGCAGCCCAAGTTACGCTTGCCAAACCACAGCTCTCACCCACCACAGATACGCCTAACGCCTCTACGGCACGCACAAGCCGTGGCACCTTCTTTTACCTGCTAAGGGCCTTTCCCAAGGCGTAAATTCTATAGCACGTGGTGTAGGGGTCCCCTGCACTATTTTGACACACCTCCTCCACTCTTGGGTCAAGTTTAGCGATGGGGTGTGACAAGGTACGAAACCTGTCCGCGGACCTGCAGTTAGAATTTTGACTGTCCCCAAGTAACACAACGTACTACTGAGTTTTGGACGCTGTGCCAGGATTTTTGCGAAGTCTCTCAGCAACAAACTGCACTACAGGATCTGGTGGATTATGCACTGGAAGCTTTGGCAGACCTTCCGGAGCAAAATCTCCAAATGGAACTTTTGTTACTCGGTTTGGTCAGTTATCCACCGGAAGTCGAGTCGCAGCTGGCTCTCAGAGCTACTGCGTGCACCCCAACTTTTGAAGCCCATATCCCCCTCAATAATTGGCCGATTCCAGTTAAACAACTTACACCGGATTCAGCAACTTGTCAAGTTTCAGGGGCAATCATCCATTTTAGCATCCAAGCACTCCTTGAGCCGCTAGATCCGCCAGCGAGGTTTCTCCTCTCTCTGACGGCTCGTAAGCGCCTCTTGGCACCGCACTTGGGCATGAGGAGGGGAAACTTTTCAACATTCTCCCCCTTGTACCTTCCATGCCCACTGCTCCTTCTTGCTTGCATTCATCTTCCGCTGCGCCCTCCACCTCATCGTAGCAGGTCATCCCAAGCCCGGCCATGCTCATTGTGGGTTGAGCTTTGGTCAAGCAATATGCAAACATGTTGTGCGTGCTACAGTGCAACAGCACCACCTGCCCCTTTACGACCATGTCCTGTGTGTAGTGATAACACACATTACTGTGCTTTGTCCTCCTATGCTGCATCGGATTTTGGTCAGGGAGATGGAGCCAGTGTTTTCCTCTTGCACCACGGTTGGCTCTTGCTTTGGCAAGCCCAACTCCCCCAGCAACTAGCAGAGCTACACCGCCTCCGTGACCGCTTTGGCCAGCACAATGTACTCTACTTCCACTGTGGAGGTGCAATCCTGCTTCCTGTTGCACCACAAGACCGCTGCATGAACAAGGAAGATCACGTAGCCGGATGTGGAATTTTTCTTTTCCAAATCCCCAACGTAGTTTGCATCCATGTAGCAGACAAGACGCAAGGGGTCTGCTGGGCCCTTTCCATTGAACCTCAGATCCGCATGTCGCGATGCTTGCAAGTAGCGGAGGATGCGCTTGACAGCCTACTAGTATTGTGGCCCTAGATTGGCCATGTATCTGCTCACTTGGCCCACAATGTAGGCTAAGTCCGGTCGAGTCGACACCATGGCGTACATGAGGCTACCCACCGCCGATTGGTAGGGCACCCCTACCACATCCCCACTCTCTTATTTGGTTTGTGGCAAAATTGCAGCACTCACTTCACAGGTCGTGGAGAGAGGACTGCACACTGGTTTGCAATTCTCAATATTGTACTGCTTCAGCACCTCAGCCACATATTTGGCCTGCCCCAGCTCAGTCGTGTGCACCCTCCGGTTCCGCGCAATGCTCACCCTGAGGTAGAACTCTAGCTCCCCCATGTTCGACATCAGGAACATGCTGTTTAGCTACACTTTCAGCAGCAGTAGACTCGGCAGGTCTGAGGAGCACGAGATCAGATTGTCTACATAGAGTGCAAGGATTTGATGGAGCTTCTTAATACGACACACGTACACGCTGTGATCTGCCTCACAGTGCTTGAAGCCGAGCTGAGCCATGAAGCTGTCCATTTATTGGTACTAGCATCAGGGTGATTGTTTGAGTCCGTACAAGGACTTCCACAACTTACACATCTTGCCCTCCGGTGCCTCCACCCCCTTCGGCACCGCCATGTAGATTTCTTTGTCGATGATGCCGTGGAGGAAGGCCGTGTTTTTTTCCATTTGGTGGAGCTCCATATCCTTCATGGCTACCACCGCAAGGATCGTACGGATGCTTGTAAACTTGGCGACGGGGGCAAACATCTCATCGTAGTGCTCGTCCTTACGCAATGTGTACCCCTTCGCCACGTGCCGCGCCTTGTACTTATCCACTACATCTTCTTTTGTGAACTTGGTCTTGAAGACCCACTTGAAGCCGATGACCTTGGCATCTTTCGGCCTGTCAACCAGCTCCCACGCATCTTTTTAAGTAATAGACGCCAACTCTGACTTCATGGCAGTGTCCCATTGCTTCCTCTTGGACTGCACAATTTCCTCTTACACGGTCGTTGACTCCATTGATGCATTCACCATGCACCGCATCATGCCGACCCATCGACCAGTGCGTGTATCGAACCACTTCCCCAATCTCCATTGCCTCCCGCTTTGGCGCGAAAGTTTTGGTGGCGTCGTGTCGCTCCATTGTGATCCTTTTGCCTCTGCCTGCTCTGATGAATCATCTATCAGACTGCTCCCAGAGGATATCTCCCACTCCGGCGAAACATTGACCAGCCGGGCGGCGCGTCCGGGGATTTGTCTCCGACGCTCGATGCGAACTCTACTGGGAGTGCGCGCTTTGGCACATGCGGTGCCTCATCCGATGGATCTTTTCACTTGATCTCTAGCCTAGCTGCATTGACATCAAAGTCCCCCACTTTGGCTACTGCACTTGCTGTACCGCCACACTCCGACTCTGTATCATTGACCTCTGCGTCCACCGGCTCCTTCTTGTAGTCAAGGAGCTGGACCCACTCCCCATGTTTTGGAGTATTCCCAACGCTCATGTTATTGCTATTGCTGCTAAAGATGTGTTGCTCGTCGAACTCAACATCAGAGTTGCGGATGATCTCTTGCCTATATGGATCCTAAAGCTGATACGCCTTTTGAGCACTCTCGTAGCCGAGGAACATGCATGGCTTTGCCGGCGGCTCAGGCTTGCTGTTGCATCGTTGTGCCACCTGCACCATTGCATGCGCCTTGCACCCGAAAACCTTCAGGTGCGCCACGTTTAGCTTGCGCCCGCTCCAAACCTCTTGTGGTGTCTTCAGCCGCCCTTGCCCTTAAGGACCGTTGTTGGGGTGAGGTTGATGGTGTAGCTTTTTGTACGCACAGCCTCAGCCTAGAACCCTCGCGGCAGCCCCGCATCCACAAGCNGCATCGTTGTGCCACCTGCACCATTGCATGCGCCTTGCACCCGAAAACCTTCAGGTGCGCCACGTTTAGCTTGCGCCCGCTCCAAACCTCTTGTGGTGTCTTCAGCCGCCCTTGCCCTTAAGGACCGTTGTTCGGGTGAGGTTGATGGTGTAGCTTGTTGTACGCACAGCCTCAGTCTAGAACCCTCGCAGCAGCCCCGCATCCACAAGCATGGTCCATACCATGTTTAGCAACATCTGGCCCGCCTGCTCCACCACTCGTTTGACTTTGGCGAGTATGGTGTAGAGGGTTCCCACTTGATGCCCTGGTACTTCATTCACCCGCTACAGCCCACGTGCTCTCTGCCGTTGTTGGTACATAGCGTTCTAACCTTCCGGCCAGTCTGCCTCTCCACCGCTACGAAATACTCCTTGAGCTGGTCCAGGCACTCACCTTTCCCCTTCATGAATTACATGTAGAGCTTCTTGCTGCAGTCATCGATGAAGGTGACAAAGTATCTCAAGCCGATGTTTGACAGCGTTTTGAATGGTCAGAAAACGTCACTGTTCACGACCTCAAGCAGGTCCTTTGCCTGAGCTGCGATCTTGTAGAACGACTTGTGCTGTGCCTTCTACAAAATGCAAGGCCCGCACCTTTTGTGCGTTGCTACATTTGCTCTCGTGTCTGCTGCACCGTAGATGATGAGGCCACGTACTATGTCGCGGTTTGCTATCTCCTACACGCTTGCAGGCACCAATTGCCCCAACTGTCGAAGCCAAAAATCCACATCAGCGCTTCCTTCCTTTGCTATGTTGACGACGTGTTCATGCGAGTCTGCTATGTCCGATGCCACGGGGATCACCTTTGTCTCCACAACGTAGCGGCCGTCCTTGCGCTTTGCCTCCAGTACGACCTCGCCATCGCCATTGATGCGTACCACTGTGCCTTTGGTGCAAAAGAGCACACCATACCCTTGTCCGTCAAGCATTGACACTCATGATTTCAACCAGCCCGGGGACGTGCTGCACATCAGTGATTGTGCACAGCTCTTTACCGCCAACCACAACTTCCACCTCCACGTTGCCTTGGCCGGTCTCCAGCTCAGTTTTGTCGTTCTTGTCCAACATTGCATTGGAGGATTTCTCGTAGATAACAAACACCACCGTCTCGACCTGGGTGTGCTCCTCTGGCCCAGAATCTAGGCAGCGCGTGCTTGCCTTCTTGAGGAAGTGGTTCTTCTTATCATTGAGGACCGACCTTCCTTTGCTGTTTTTGCCACCGGCCTTCGCATCTACTGAGAACTCACGGGCCCAATGGCCCTCCTTGCCATATTTGTGGCACACACCTTTCTTGGAGCCCTTCTTGTCACCCCCCTTTTTGCCGCTTCCTCTGCCCCCGCTTCCTCCACCACACGTTTTGGTGACAAAGGCCAATCAGTAAGATGAGGAGTCCTCCATAGCTACAACATTGCGCCTCATTACGGATGTACTTTGCGACCGCGGCATAGGTGAGCTTGTCCTCAGACCAGCCTCTGAGGAAAGTGATGAGTGGACCCAAACTGTCGGGTAGGGCCATGAGGAGGGTCATCGCATGTAGCTGCGTGTCGATCTTCTACACCTACGTTGTTGCATTGCGAGGCAAGCGACTTGATCTGCTGCATGGCGAAGATGACATCATCTCCCTCCTTGATTCTCACTATGAGGAGCTGCTTCATCGTGAAGATTTTGGTTGCGAGTGACTTGGATTGGTTGATGGCGTAGAGTTTTTGCCGAGATTTTTCTGCCAGCTTGCAGCTTTTGAAATATCCCCACTACGAATCAGCTATCCCGGACACTAGGAGCATGAGCGCCTCCGTGTTCTTCTTTTTGAAGGCTGGCTTCTCCGCGTCCGTAGTAGTTGCCTCTACGAGCACCTCCTTTCCCAACATGACGTCCAGCAACCCCTTATGCATGAGGTGCAACTCAACCTGCTACCTCCAAAGCCCAAAGCCTGGGCCTCTCGCATGCTTCTGAATGGGCTGCGTCTCCTTCTGCACCATTGGCGCACATTCTACTCCAATGGGTTCTCAAAACTTCACGGCGACGTCCACAATGACGATCTCGTGTGTTGCGGAAGACGTCAACATTGGGGACGATCAAACCCGTGGGCCCACAAGCCTTTGTTAGGGAATCCGCCGAATGCGGTTCTGACGTTGGTTTGATTGTCTTTAGTGGTTCACGTCTTGTGTTTTGGGCAAATCTCAGACTAAGCGTGAGCTTTCTGGTCGCCTCATTCTATGTGAGCAGGAATTTAGAGACATTTAGTTTGCAAAGGGAATAACGTTTTTTGGCGTTAGATTCTTACCATGGACATGATCAGATGATTTGTAGGGCTAGTTATGAGATTTCCAATGCACTAAAATTGCGCAGGATTCATCCAAGCATAGCCCAAGTTACGCTCGCCGAAGCGCAACTCTCTAACAGTACATTAACGCCTAATGTCACCATTGCGCTCGCACGCTGTGGTATATTCTTTCACGTGCAAAACGCCTTTCCCAAGGCACACATCCCATTGCACGTGGTGTAGGGGTCCCCTGCACTGTTTTGTCGCACCTCCCCCACTTTTGGGTCGAGTTTGGTGATGGGGTGTGACGAGGTTTGAATCCTGTCTATAGACTCGTAGTTGGAATTTTGATTGTCCCCGAGTAACACCACGTACTAATGAGTTTCGGACCCTGAGCCAGGATTTTGGCTAAGTCTCCGAGCAACAAATTGCACTACTGGATCCGGTGGATTATCCATCGGACGCCTCGGCAGACCTTCCGGAGCAAAATCTACAAATGGAACTTTTGTTACTCAGTCCGGTCAGTTATCAACCGGAAGTCGAGTCGCGACCGTCACTTAGAGCTGCCACGCACAGCCCAACTTTAGAATCCCATATGTCCCTGGATACTTGTCGGATTCCAGTGAAAAAACTCCACCAGATTCACCAACGCGTCAAGTTTCAGGGGCAATCATCCATTTTAGCATCCAAGCAATCCTTGAGCTGCTAGATCCACGAGGAACGTTTTTCCTCTGTCTGGCGGCTGGTCAGTGCCTCCGGCTGCCGCACTTGGGCATGCAAAGGGGCACCTTTTCAACATTCTCCCTATTGCACCTTCTATTCTTACTGCTTGTGCTTGCTCTCAATCATCTTCCTCTGCGCCCTCCAGCCGATCGTAGCCGGTCATCTCAAGCCCGGCTGCGCTCATCGTGTGCCAATCCGCGGGTCGCGGTTTGGTCAAACAATCCGCAAGCATGTTGTGCGTGCTCTAGTACTACAGCACCACCTTCCCCTTCTCCACCATGTCCCAAGAATAGTGATAATGCACGTTAATGTGCTTTGTCCTCACATGTTGCGCCAAATTGTTGGCCAGCGAGATGAAGCCAGTGTTGTCCTCTTGCACCACCGTTGGCTCCTGTTGCGACACGCCCAGCTCCCCCAGCAACTTGCAAAATCACACCGCCTCCTTGACCGCCTCGGCCAGCGTGATATTCGTTGCTTCCACTTTGGTGGTGGCGACACAATCCTGCTTTGTGCTACAC